>VWZG01011333.1:540275-646732 GCA_013396735.1 Grallaria varia
TTTCTTTTCTTTCTCTTTTTCTTTCTTTCTGCTTCTATTGGTTTTAATTTTCTTTTTCCCAGAATGGATTCCTGTACATATACATCTGTGTGCTGCTTTTTTTAATCTCTCAACAGCCTGATACTGTTGACTCATGACCTAAAATACTTTCTGAAGAACTGTTACCAAGCCAGTTATTTCCTGTCCGATATTTATGCAGTCAACACTTCCTGAGGACATCTGTGAGCTTGTGAACCCTGCTCTATGGGCCACCTGCCAGTAAATTATGTGTTGTAATGTTCCATACCAATGCCAAAGTACCTTTTGGAACTCCACATGGACTGTGGCATTTTTCTAACATCACCATTTAAACACTGACTTGAATTTTAGTGACAGTATCATTCTGGACCTAATATTTTGCTGTCTGACATGATTCTAAAAAGCATGAGAGCATAAGGGAAAGTGAGCTTAGTGTCTTTCCTGCAGATATATAGCAGGCCCAGAAAATCATTAATGTTTCAAGTTTTTACTTTTCTAATAGCCCAGTTTCCATCCCACGGAAAAACCTGGTGATTTTACAATGCGGTTTGACAGGGCTAATACAACACCAGTGTGCACCCTCCTGAATTGTGTAACATAACTCAGTGGCTGAATAGCTTCAGAACCTCCACTAAAGTGGGACTTTGTCAACTCCTTTTTTGTTTGGGGTTTTTTGTCAGTTTTTTTTTTTTCTTCCTGCATTTTATTTACTATGAAATCATCTTAATTCTCTGATAGAGTTCTATGCAGTCCAGAATTTTGGACAGGATATCTGCTCAATCAAGTCTCTATACAGAGACAGAGCAGTATTTTCTGCCTTATGATCATAGGTATAAAACTGGATTGTTGCCATGTGCTGATTTTGTGACAGAAGCCAATTCTTCAGTAAGAGAAAATCATGAGCAGGAAGAGTCTGTTGGGTCTTCAGAGTATTCCAGAAGGACTGCGTACCTTCTTCACAGTCTGAATATACCCTCAGCAAGCACTCCAGTCTTTCAATTGTATCATTGCTTCAACATATGCTGGAGATCAGCTCCTTTTACACTCCTACTCACTCAAAAACCCAGTAATCCTTTCTCTCTTCATGATTTCATTTGCTCAAGCCTCAGCCTTATGCCCAGAAGTACAGCACAGTAGGGAGTGATGGAATATAAGATGAACACTGGCAAAAAACCCCCACCAAAACTGCAAATTCACACACTTGCAAATACAGCCTGCCTATGTATGTATGTATGTATGTATGTATCTATCTATCTATCTATCTGCTACTGAAACAAGAGCAAGGCCTAAGAGAGTTAACTGAAGTATCTTGCTCTGTTCTGCCTGTGTTGCTAAGGAATCACTGCAACTTGTTCTGTTCTGGATCCAAACCTAATCACAGGAGAAACACTATACAATGAATCGAGGGGTTATAAATTAAGACAAGGTGGGCATTTGAATAGGCTAAAAGGGCCTAGAGCCAAGGGGTTCCTGCAAGCTTCAGCTAGCAGGTCACATAATAATAGAAGGTATGAAGGTCAAAGCGAGGTAGAAGAGCAGTCGACCCCCAGAGTGAGGCTGAAGAGTGGAAACAACCACCCAATGTTGATACCAAGAGCAGAATCTGGAAAGCTCCACCTCAAGCCCCGCCTGGACCCCGCCTAGACACCACCTATCATTAATATGCATGATTAGATGTTGAAATTGTATGAATATGCATGTTAAGAGGATGTAATCATGTATGTAGACTATATAAATTACTTCGCTTTTCATTGATGCCTTTAGGAACGTTTGTCCAGTGCGAACTGGCTTGCTTCCAACATTGTCAATAAATACCTTGCCACTAAAAGATCCCAAATTCTCTTAGCAGTTCCTTTTATTCCGGGGTTTTTCGGCATCACTACCAGGCAGGAGTAACTTTTGTTNTCAAGCCCCGCCTGGACCCCGCCTAGACACCACCTATCATTAATATGCATGATTAGATGTTGAAATTGTATGAATATGCATGTTAAGAGGATGTAATCATGTATGTAGACTATATAAATTACTTCGCTTTTCATTGATGCCTTTAGGAACGTTTGTCCAGTGCGAACTGGCTTGCTTCCAACATTGTCAATAAATACCTTGCCACTAAAAGATCCCAAATTCTCTCAGCAGTTCCTTTTATTCCGAGGTTTTTCGGCTTCACTACCAGGGAGGAGTAACTTTTGTTTTATTACTAAATCCTTTGGAGCGGACCAAAGTAAAATGATACTAGATGATCAGTGTTTGCAGATATATACAGGATTTATTTTAGAACAATTAGGTTGCAAAGGAAAACAGGTGTGTAGCCAATTTGGTTATAATATAGCCACCCAGGAAAATGTGTGAAGAAAGAGAAAAGAACAAAAGGTTTATAGTCACCTCTTAAAGGCCTCTGTCAGACTTGGTTGTTGTGGTCGCTGGTGTCTTGGTCCATCAGGGAGTGGTGGGGGAGAGATGCCCGTGAAACATAAAGTTCAATGGGTTTATATACTCTGAGAAATCCTCCTGGTGCCTCCCTGTGTGGGGGGGCTGTTAAGGGGGGGGCTGTTTTTGCTCAGGCAGGGAGGGGGGAGATGGGAGATGGGGACATCTCAAAGGCACCCCTGCTAAGAGCCCTTCTCAGGTAGTGATGGGTGTGTGTATACAGGGCCCTTTTGACACAGCCTGTCTCACAGGAGATAAACACCACACACCTGAAGAAGCACCACACCCCCAAGACTTCACCGCTAGGGACTCCTCCCTTCAATCTGATCTTCAACCCCCTGGCAGGGGGCTTGCACAGCTTGCTCCAGTACCAATGTTTTAAGGCAATTAAAAAAGTCCNAGAGGCGTGATGTTTTTGCAGTGGCTGGAATCTCTGTTTTTTTGCAAAGTTATTTAGGCTCAGGCAGGGAGGGGGGAGATGGGAGATGGGGACATCTCAAAGGCACCCCTGCTAAGAGCCCTTCTCAGGTAGTGACGGGTGTGTGTATACAGGGCCCTTTTGACACAGCCTGTCTCACAGGAGATAAACACCACACACCTGAAGAAGCACCACACCCCCAAGACTTCACCGCTAGGGACTCCTCCCTTCAATCTGATCTTCAACCCCCTGGCAGGGGGCTTGCACAGCTTGCTCCAGTACCAATGTTTTAAGGCAATTAAAAAAGTCCAGTTCCTCGCAAGGTGTTTTCAGTGTATTTTCCTACCTAGTTATATGTAGTGTGATCTTTTACACTACAACTGGTTGAAGAAAACAAGGATTTTTAAAAGCTAAGCATGTGTTTTCTGGTGAAGTTTTCCCCCACAACAAGGGGATTGATACAATAGAACTGAACCAGATGTGTGCTGCCCTATAGATAGCTAGGTAGATCAATAGATATTTCAACAGATAGATTGATATCCCCCTATATTTTTTATATTTGTTTACTAGAATGGAATCCTACTTTCTATAACTGATGAACGTCATTGATTTAATAAACTTAGAGGGATTTATTAAATGTTGTAGACAGGGAGAGAAAATATAAAACTCAGAGACTGCAAAGATATAATCAACATATATCAATAAGGAAATATTACTTATTCCATATTAAACTCAGTGCGTATCTTTTTTTAAGGCTGTAAACTAGCAAAACTTGTTGGCAAATACAAATCACTAACTAACTGAAAGTTCATAATACTAGAGACAATTTCAAGGATTAATACATTCCTAAGAATAAGAAATGGCTTTTGCTGCATGGATATTAATTTGATATATATCAAAATCATGTCCAAAACATTCAATAGAGAAGGATAAAAAACAAGAAACCACTAACTTGATGTAACTCACTATTTGTGAAATACAGCTCTTGCTGCTTATGAAATACTTGTCCAAGATGTTGCTTCTGTAAAGTACAATCATGTATACTCTCAGTGAGAAATTTGGCATGTAATACTTCCCTCAGCTGCCTTCTCAGGAATGTACTGAGACAGAATAATGGAATAATTTAGGTTAAAAAATACCCTTAAAAGCATTGTGTTAAACTGTTAACACTACCAAGTCCACCACTAAACCATGTCTTAAATGCAGTTGACAAATTTGACAAATCTGGTATTACTGTGTTTTTAAAATGGGGAGGTGCTATTTGATAATTGCATAGAATTTTTAATATAAATAAATTTTTCTCCACCCTAAAGAATGCACACCCACATATCCATATATACTTGTATGTCTATATAAAATAGTGGACATATGCAAAGTACTGATCAACAATAATGAGAGACTTTGACTTCTCACCCCTTCTTTTCTACTGTTCTGCATTTCTGTGAAAACTAAAAGCTAGATAGAAAATTCTAGTGTTTCATACTAGTAATGGTCATACTTTCTTGCAAGGGAATGAAACATAAGTAAAAGTAAAGTCTTATTGAAATGTATTTCAGTATATTGCAGAAGACAACAGTGCAAACAATTATGTTAAGGTTTCCAGCAACTGAATGGTCACAGCAACGGGAAAGAACATTTTATTCATTGATACTAACACAAGGTACAGCTTCCAGTATTCACTGGTCATGAACCAGGAAGCATCAGCAGAACTGATTTGTTCCTACCAAAATTATGAGAGAGGGAAGTCTTGTACAGGAGAAATTGGTAACACACCATCACTTTTTGGGTTGTGAAACACCAAAATTAAGTTACCAGTCTTTGAATAAATCCTGATCAGGGTGGAGAATAAGCATAACCCATGCTTCAGTAAATGGATAATCTGGTGTTTCTAACTCCACTTCTTCATTTAATTATTTGAGAGTATTTGAACTCCGGCAAATACATCCTGAGTGGTACCAGTGTTTCTGAAGAAACTGATAATCAAAACATGTGAACTACTTCAAGGACTATTGCCAAATTAGCTTTAAAGCTCCAGACTAAGCAGGAGGTGATTTTCTCAGTCCAGGAAGATTGCTTATTAGAAATACACTGCTTACACACCAGACTTTCTGTTCAACTACAGGCTGTGAGATGTGACCCCTTCCAACAGAGACATGTCCATCACCCCTCTGAGTTCTATAGCTTCTGTATGATTTCCCTGGTACTTAATATTTCCCATGCACCACATTCTCATATCCATGTGGCTGAACTAACATTATTTAAAATTATTTATATTTAGATTGCATTATCATATTGACTCATAATTTCTATGTGAAGTAGACATAACACTGAAATAGTAATGTACTTGTTTGAGCTGGTGTGTTTCCAAAGCCATCCTCTACAAATCTACTATATATTTATTTTTAAAATCAAGTAGGCATTCATTTAGGGTTATTAGCAAATACCTAAATAAAAGCTAATGAAAAATGGCATGTTTTAATTTTTATTACATTATTTATAAAAATTGACATGTTCAGATTTATTGGAAGCTTTGTTATAGCTTAGAAAGCAATAGGAGTATGAATAATATGATCTATGAAAAATATGCTGTGTCATCCTGAGGATCCTCAGCTGTTTTCTATTCAGAGAAACATACCTTGACCTTTAACAAGAGCCAAACTAAAACTGATAAAATCCCAGGAGTACAAATTGTTTTGCAACACAAATGTTATATTATTTGAGCCTGTCTATTCCAGTGATTCAATTACACTGTCAGAAAGAAAAGCTTTGCAGCCTCCCTATGTTTCAGTCTTCTTTTCACTTCAAAGTTGTCTTGACTTTAGCATCATAATAATGGTAACAGAGAAATGCAAATTAAATGTAGGTGACTACTGCTAGTCTCATTAAAATCACACAATAGAATAAAATTTAATACAGCTTGGAAAGAATATGAAAAAAACAGAGTAATCGTGCACAGTAATAGGGCAATGAGTACTGGGTACAAATTGAAAGAGGAGAAATTTAAGCTAGATATTGGGAAGAAATTATTTACTGTGAGGGTGGTGAGATACTGGAACAGCTTGCCTAGGGTGGTTGTGGGTGCCTCAGTCCTGGAAGTGTCAAGGCCAGGTGTCCCCGCCGTGAGTGAGGGGGGAGTGGGGGTGGGACTAGATGGTCTTCAAAATCCCTTCCAACCCTTAACATTCCATGACTTTATGATTGTATAATCCAGCTGTTGGCTTAGACACCCAACTGCAGATAATGCTAAACAACATCTCTAAGGAACTGCCATTTATAAGGCTGAAACTAGCTAAAACTGCATGTGCTGCCATCCATTGACTCCCAGGTTTTCTGTCTTCACTGTTATACTCTGTACAGGTTCTGCCATTATTTTACTATGTCTGAAAAAAAAGACTACTAATAAACCATTTCTATGTTTCCCTGTATCACTGTAGGGCTGGAAATTCAAAGGCGACAATTTTCTTTTTCTTCTCACATTTTTCATCTTGCTTCCATTTATCTCTGTGATGATACATATGTTCAATCTAATTTTGCTACCACATTCTTTTACTTTTGAATCAATGTTTTATTTTAACCTTCAAGATGATCAATTTTTTCAAGCACCCTTGTCCCTGAAAAATAATTTGTTCTATTTCATTTCTCCCTGTATCCTCAGATCTTTTTCTGCCCTGTGGTGCTCACTTTGCTTCTATTTTTCCCCAATATATTTTTTCATTCTATATCTTTCAGCATATATGACATATATGATACCCCTGGCTAATTAGTGCTATTGGTACACTACTTGTATTCACTATTCTTCCATCAGGCACCAGATACACAGTAATAGCATTAGCCCACCTACCTTTTTTTTTTTTTTTAGTGCTGCTTGTAACATCACGTGAATGGCTTCATGAAATCTGTGTCCAGGTACTGTTAATCATACTTTGCTGGTCTTGCCTGTCTGCAGAGACATTCTGTCAGTTTTTCAAGAGATGAAAAGTATTTTGGCTGAGTCCTGGGACTGTAAGGAGCTAGTTCTGTCAGGAATTTGCTTGCTTTCAGATGATAAATTCCAATTGATTCTAATGGGACTTAAGATCACAGTCCTCGGTGCTAATGTAGTGCCAACTCTGTGTAGTGCCAACGGTTCATATTCACACCACACACTTTCACAGCAGTCATCCAATGGCCAAAATCCACCAAGTCCAGTCATACAAAGAACTAAAAAGTGCATCATATGCCGGCAAGGGTGTCTTAACACCAGTGTCTGTGTACACATGTGAGTACCATAGGAGACAACTGTAACAGTTTAGAGGTAACTAACCTATGGCACTACAATACTGGCAATGTCAAAATCTACTTACTCTAATCAGGTTTCTGATTCCTTGTTTACAAGATTTCAAAGACCTGATTGTCTATACTAATAAAGTGGGCAGTATAATGCTACACTGTAAAGAGTCAGTGTAATGTGATTTCACAAATCTGTTTTGTCTATTAAATGCAAAAAGAACAAATTTCATGCTTCAGAAGACTTTAGCTGCAAGTGAAACCAAAAGACTAGAATCCCAATTTTGATAGGCATACCAACTCACATCAGCAGGAGTCAGAGATCTCGTATTGCTATCACGTAATACCTTTTTTCCCCGACCATTGTATTTATTTAGCAGCATGGAAGTCTTGAAGACAGTGATATGGCATGAGGAAACTGGGGGATGAGAATTCAAGGTTCTTTGGACTGCAAGGGAACAGTTACTGCCTATATAAAGACTAGCAACTAGAGTTGCTAGAGACTATACATTATATAGCAGCCTTCATGGAATGATAGAGGGAAAAGTGCAAGTCGTGTAAGTAAAAAAAAATAATTGTAGGGAAGCACCAAAAAGTTGATATTTGTGTATAAATTTAAAAAGGTGTTGACTGTTACCATATAGAATCATTAAGCTGCTTTCTTTTCAAGGAAAAGTCATGGATTTCTAGTCTAGAATCATAGATAATATTATGTTACAGAGATGTCTGTAGAGCTCCCAGTCTGACCCTCCCCTCACAGAAAGTTTAATTAGATCATGTTGCTCAGGCACCTGTACATATGAGTTTTTAATACCTTTAATGATTGATAGGCCACAACAACTTTGGGCAGCTTGTTCTAGTGTTTGACCTTCCTTACAGGGAAAAAATATTCCTTTTATACCTAATTAGAATTTCTTTGCTCCAACTTTTATTCACTACCTCTCTTCCTTCCGCTGTGTACCTTGGAGCAGAGAATCTGAATTTATCTTCTTTTTGCCCTCTCATTGGTTGTCTTCTTTTATTGAGGTTGAATAAACCCAGTTCTCTCACCTTTTCCTTCCATGCCATGAACCTTCAATCATCTTGTCAGTTTTTCCACTGGACTTGTTCCAATCTGACCAAGTGTTTCTTGTGTGGGAGAGACCACAACTGGACACATAGTGTGACTCTTGGGGAGGGTCCTGTGCAGGGCCAGGAGTTGGACTTGGTGATCCTTGTTGGTCCTTTGCAACTTGGCATATTCTGAGTGTGATTTTCTGAAGAACTGAGCATAACAAAAAAAAAAAAAAAAGAAAAAAAAAGAAAAAAAAAGAAAGTTCTGAAAACAAGTTACACATGCATACACACACAAATATATATCACTATGGAGATCTACTGGACTTGACTATAGGTTCCAAATTTTTTCTTAGGGAAAAAACCACTAGTATATTTTTGTATATAATTATATATGCTCATATATATATAGGCACACACACATACATACACTGATATAAAGTGATATATATACAACTATACTAGTTTGGGGGGGCAGAGGTTGGTGTTTGTTGAGTTTTTTATTGTATTTTGTATATATATATGCACATGACATATAGAAAAGTTGACAAATAACAGTCCGAGGTACCTCAGCAGTAACTAATTCCAAATGTGACATTTAAGGGTAAAGCACACAGTAATAATACTCATTTGGTTTACAGATTGCCAAAATCTTACAGCTATACTATTTCTTCAAACAATAGCATGCTGTGCTCATTACATATTGGAGAGCATATAAAGTGAATTCCTATAGTTATATACATATTGCTTCTCCCCATATTCATGGTGTGCAACATCAGTGACTTCTGCTTATTTTAGCTAGTATAAATAAGGTTAGAATCCAGCCTATGGTTAAAGTGCAGTTGTACCTTTCTTAAGAAAGTAAATATCTGCTTATTTATAAAAATCTATTTCTAGTGATTGAGGGAGAAAGTTTTACTCTCATCTATAAGATAAAATGGTTTATAAATTCTTAACTTGAAAAAGGTTGGTGACCACAGCTTCCTCAAAGTAGACTATAAATTTGGTTTTATTTGCTTACTCTTAAGTCTGTGGGTGTGTGTGTGTGTCAGAGTCCCAAAGTTGTAAATAACTTTGAAAGCACCTTGTCCTCAAAATTAAAAAGAACAAGTTTAGTTTCAATTTTCTCCTATTTTATTTCTGCTATTCCCATTCAACAAGCTAGTCAAATAGACTCTGCTGCATGAGTAAAACAGATGACAGGCAAGCACATCACACTCAGTGTCCTTGGGCATATTTTGTTGACTTTATATAGCATCTAGCACTTTATGACAGAAAATCATTTCCATTCCAGAACTTCAACAGCTGAAATAACAGAAGGAAAGGTAGCCCTACAGTGGTTCACTAAATACACAGTAAGAAACGCTTCAAAATATGTCCTTGTCTGAAGTCTTTCGTGCATCATTTAGTAAGATTAGAAACTGATTGAATTACAGGTATTAGTAATATATTACTTCTTTAGTCTTGTGTTCCCTCTCCCACTGAACTATACAGTAACATGCTAACTAGGACTGTTCATGTTTTGTTGGTCTAAGAGAACAAGTTTACAAATCTGCCATAGTATATTGCTCTTAAACTATGGTAATTCAGTCAGTACTCACATTATATTAATGACCTATATATATTTGGCTATTGGGGTAAAAGAAGAATGACATTTCCATTCCTTTTTTCTTTTCAGGAAAGTTCTTACAATGTGAGTTATTTTATCCGATCAAAGTTTGGAAGTATAGCCTTTCCCATGTGATATATGAAGGATGCTGTAAGTCGTTACAGAACACTATACTTCCAGCTGGTTTATGACAATTAAACAATTTTCAGTCATTATAGAAATACTTGTTCCTCATGCTGTCCGTCTTCAAATATAGGCCTTATCTCACCTAAATTTAGTAGGCGTCTGCATCCAAGAAAGTAACTTCTGGTACCCTTTACAGTCACTGAAGAGAACAGGCTCTTTTAAGGTGTGACTCATCTGACAGATGAGTACATTCCGATGACATTTCAGTAATTTAATCCTAAAGTGTTTTCCTGTTCCCATTGACTATAGAGGAACTTCAGATGACCGGCTCACACACAGCAGCCTGTATTTTAGGCTCTGCATTTGGTCAGATTAATCCTGTTAACAATGCTCACTTTCCATCTACAGGGTCAGTCACAAAAAGCCAGTACCACCAGAAGAGGGAAACAAAGACACTTGCTGAAAACAAAGCCCGTGGTACCTACCCAGCATTCTCTGCTCTGCTTGTTGATGGAAATTGTTTAAAAGGTATATGCAGCTTTGGAGTGTCTGTCCTATCACCAGCCAACACATTCACCAATATTCATGTGAGTGGATTTTAATGTTCTGAATCCTCACAGAGAACAGTTTAAAGCTTTGCCCTTTTTGACTAATGAGCAATGAATTCTCAATGTGCTTTCCCCAGATAATTCTTAACTTATTATAGATTAGAAACTATGTCACATCTGTTTGCATTAATGGAAAATCAAATAATGATCAAAAGTCATTAATTCTGTAAGATAATATTTCCAAAGAAATGTTAAGAAATATTGATCTGTTGGAAAACAATCAATAAATGTTGAGAAAAGTAAGAGAATATAATCAAATAAGAAATTAATTATGGAGTACTTTCTGGGCTGAAAAATATATTTAAAGTCAAGTGTTCCAGACATTTGAAAATTTAAATTAAGTATACTTATGAAGTAAAACACTTAACTTCACGTACATTATTTAGAACTCACTGCTGTACATTCTTAAAAACAAAATTAGCCATATGCTGACACATCCTTTTGAATAGGAACAGTTTATCTATTTGACTGGAAAAAATACACATGAAAACATCAAATACATGACCATATTTTCTGCAGGGTCAAAATAAATCTTCATTATAATGTATTAGGTCCTTAATAACATTTACCAACAAATATTAAGAAATATTTGAAGAAATAATTTATAGGTGACCATTGGAAAACTGTTCAAGAAGTAATTTCTTAGTGAAAATGTCATTGTGCTGGCTACCATACCTAATATAATTCAGAGTAAGGCAAAATGTATAAAATGTAAATTAAATTATTCTGAATGCAAAATAAACCATCTTTTTAAATTTCTGCTTTGAAATATATTAAGAATGAGCACACATTCTGTTACTTTGTATGGAATGAATAGAAATTTTAAAAAAAAGGAATCTATGAAAGCTAGGTTTAAAGCAGATTGACTTCTAATACTTGGGTGGCATCAGATAATTTTCAATGCATCAGAAAATGTGAAAAAATAATGCTACCTTCATGAAGTCACCCCTTATGTTAAGAAGCAATCAGAAAACAGTTATCATACTTTGCATAATACACAATAAAAGTTTATCTCAATTGACAGGATGGTTCCTTCATACAGAGCATACCTTTATATTTCCTGTGTTTTGAGCTTCCCGTGGAATCTGCACATAGTTACAAGGATGGAACACTTCAACCTTGGCACATAGCCTCAATCTCTCAATTGTAAATATATTTGGATATAAAAGTTATGTGTCATTTTGTCCTTTAAAGAAATATCTGTTTCTTTGAATGCAATGAAAATTGTTGAATGATAAATGCAGAAACTTCCAGCATGTTCTTTGTTTTTGTTGTGAACAGATCAAAGATGATATCTCATATTCTATGAATTGTTTTTTCATTACATCTAGATAAACATATAAATTACATTCGGTTTGTTGATGAATCACATCTATTACATTCTTGTATTTTTCCACAGAGAATATTAATTTCCAAAGCAGCATTGCAAAATTTTTTTTATTAACATCTGATTCTTTCTCTGTTTTTCAGTGTGGAGGATAATATAGATAGAGACAGTCATGGCTAGGCTTTGCAAACAAAGATTTGGGAAGGGCTCTCCCCACACTTGCTGCAAGCGCGCTGATGGCTAAAGAGGCCGACGCGAGATAGGCAAGTCCGGTTGCAAAAGGCACAGCAGAAAGTCTCCATAGGCAGTGTTGGTGAGGCACGGTTCTTTCTGCGTTGTCTTTTATCCTCAAGGCTGATTCTGCGTGCATTCTCAAAGGAATCAGCAGCGTTATGGANCAGTTCACCTCTCTGGGAAGCATCATTTCCTCAGATGGTAAGATTGACCAAGAGATAGACAACAGGTTAGCAAAGGCATACGGTGCCTTTGGAAGACTCTATAAAACAGTCTGGCGCAATAAACACCTGAAGAGAAGTACAAAGATCAGTGTCTGCAAAGCCATTGTGCTGTCCACTCTTTTATATAGGTCTGAATCGTGGGTCATCTACCGCCGCCACCTGCGTCTCCAAACGCTTCCATCAGCGCTGCCTCCGCACTATCCTGAACATCCACTGGTCTGATTATGTGACCAATGTGTCTGTCCTTGAACAGGCAGCAGTCACCAGTACTGAGGCCATGCTGCTGAGAATGCAGCTGCGCTGGGCAGGGAATATAGATACACATATCCAACAAACATACATATGTATATGTGTATGAGTGTATATATAAGGAAACTTTTATTTCTATATGGAAGGAGATGGTCAAAACATGACAGGGAACATTTCTTAATTTCATGTATTTTAAACCCAGGCACAGGCTTGATTTTACAGATTGAAGTTACTTCAGGCCTAAAGTCATAACCTAGATCTGTTCAAGATCTCAAGTTCTTCCCTGATTTCAGTGCGTCTTTTTATGGGTTGATGTAAGTCCACTTAAGATAGTCAACATAACACACAAAACTGAGGCAGGGAAGAGGGAAAATCTCTAGGTCATCTGCTTTCCCCTGCTAATGTTTCATTCCAGCGCTAGAGAGCCTGGCTGTCAAAAAAATATCTCAAATCTTTGTTTCAAATGAAATGTAAGTGTTCAAGTGTACGAAAAGACAATCTAGTAAGAATAAAAAATCAAATAGTGAAGGTCTATATTGTAGTTTATTTTCTGGACATCCATACTTGCTACTTTTTGAATTCCTATCAGAATACATGCATAGAAGCTTTGCAAAAAGGCTTTCTGTCTCTTGTGGAACCAACAATATTTTGGTAACTGCAGGTTTTGTTTCCTTACACAGGGGTTTTCTGTGGATCCTGAAAAGGCTACTTAGCTTTTTCTGTCTTATGGGATTGCCTTGGAGCATTAGTGGGTCTCTTCTTTGTATTTAGCCACTAGTTCTCACAAAACTTGCTGGAATCTAGTATTTTTATATCTGACTTACGTGATTCTGAAAAAAATGGTTCAAACTGATCAAAAGTTCAAAAAGGTCTGTGTTTTTTAATGTGTTTTGTGGTTATTTTATCTTTGCTTTGGTTGGGTGTGTCCGGGTAGTTTGTTGGGTTTTTTTGGGGGGGGGTGGTAATTTGTTTTATTTTTTTTCAACAAAAGAGTATGCCAATGTGTTATAGAAAATATTTTATTTATTAATGGGAGAGTGGGGAGGGGAGGGCAGACATCCAACCCCCATTAAAACAGAGAAAAAATGCTCACTAGTGTTGCTGATGTTCTAAAAGCAATACTGCTTTCCTTAAAAGTCTAGTGTGCTGGTAGCACAAAGATGCATTTAGGGATTTCATTTCTAGAATTTGCAGAAGCTTCTTAGTCACCAGTGAAATGTTTTAAATTGCATAGATAAACACAGAATCTCTTATTTTCTAAAAGTCTTTGACAGCATCTTAAGACCCATTATAATAAATCTGCTTTTATTCCTGGATTACCCTCTACCAAAGGTCCAAATGAAGATATTCACCTTGTTGCAGGCCTTGAGACTCCTCCCTATCTGACTTACTCATCTTAGACTCATTCCCCATGCAGTCCTCAGTTGATTTTATTTTATAAACAATACCAAAATATTTTAAATCTGTAATCAGAGCTCTTTAGAAAAATCATTCGGAGCAGAACTCTCCAGAGACATGACCTAGATAAGGGTCATAACATATGGTAGAACGGGATGAGTTGCTGAAGCTTTTTCTAATGATGCTGAAAAAATAGGTAAAGAAGCATTGTCTGTCTGTCTAAGCCTACTCTTCCCTTCCAAAATAATCATGAAGGAGACTGGGGAATATTCATATCACAAATTGGATGTTGTATAACCATCTTCCACCTGGATCCCTAGCATTGGGGACTTCCTTGAATCAGGAGGCAGCAGAGACCCACGAGATTAATGTACCATACATCAGTTGCCAGATTCTCTGATGCTGTACAGCTGTTCTGCATCAAATCTCCAGCATAACCTGAGTTGACTTAATTAGTGAGTTCAGGCCCTGTGTAAATGTAAACATGCAGTGATGTGATAGAGGAACATATATAGAGAAGTGGTTTGGATCATCTAGACTGCATCTAGAACCCATTCCATAGCAGGGATAATATGATTATCTCAAAATGGGATAGTTGTTTCTAACTGGGTTCACCTGAAGAGGTTGCACTGCCCTGGGGTCCCACCAGATGCCCCTAGGGTAACCAAGTCCACCTGTGCCCCAGTGATACACAGTTATAATTACTCTCTGCTTATTATTTGGACTCACTGACCAGCAATAGTACTAAATAAGGTGAAACAAATTTATGGTAATGAATTTAATGTGTTTGTTACCCAAAGCCTGGCACCCAGGTTTTCAGTTGGGCACAGCTGACAGTTGTTACTGAGGATATACTGTTGACTTATACTACCCTCACACTAATTAGGTGATTTGACAAAAGCTGAGAAAATGATTCAATCAATGAGGTTAATGTTCATAGGGAGAGCCACACAGACCAGTCCTTCAGACTGGAATGACATCTTAGCCACACATTGGACCACAATCCATGGTGAAGCAGTGAAAGATTACATTGTTTTGATGAGCTTGGAGTTTTATAATTCTGAGGTTGTTGACATGGAGGGGTATCATCTTTCCATCCAGCGGGAGGGCTTGGCCAGGTATCCCAAGGTATATGAGTTTCCTACCTCTGAACCTGCCCCTGGAAGAAATATCAGCCATGGCAAGGGAGAAAGTGAGAGCAGCAAGGAAGAGGAGGACAGCTCTCTGGTGCCAAACTTACCTATCCTGGAGAGCAGCACAGATCTGCTTTTGGAGGACACACCAGGGGTGAAGGTCCTGGACAAAAGTCCATCATGCCCATGCTTGGAAACTGGATAGAGCGAGTGTTTCAGTTAATCAGTTTTTTAAAGAGATCCCATGGGAGAAGGAAGATTTTGTTTAAATGTGTCAAATGTGGAAAAATTAATGCAAAATATCTCAGTATCTCTCCCCACACTGAGTATACAAAACCTGTTCATCATTCACAAGAAGAAACAAAAGTAGGACTATCATAAACAGTGGCATTTCAGTAGAACTGATTAAAACACTTGAGATATTTGTAACATAGTTTTGTAATATAATGAACACTAATAGCAAAAGGCTGTTTTTCACATACAATTCCTAAAGCAGCATGATATTCTAAAGAAAAGTTGTCATAGTTCAGAAAGGGATTTTTCCTACTGAAAAACACATTACAGATTATATAGTACAGAAAATAAATATTATTTTCACAATATCATTAATAAATTAGTAAAAAATCATTTAGTAATGGTTAAAACATCTATAAATTAAGTAATTTTAAAAAAATTGCTTCAGGATACACTGTATATTGTCTCCTTACTCCCCCTGTTGCCAAAAATTGAAGAAATAATTCTCTGGACTATATTAGTATAGAAAGGTAAAATAAGTTCTTTAATAAGATGCCTTAGGTGCACAACGATGGCATATGCACCCCTCCCCCCCTCAGGTTTTACAAACTTACAGCATCATCTAATTATAATATCTCCTACCTCATGGGGATATACCCAGCTCGAAAATTGTCCATCCCGAGAATCTCCCACCAGCACAGCTCCCAGATTTGAGTTAGTGGTCGCAAAGACCCCATATCTTCATCTTTCTCAGTGTCTTCTGCCTTGCTTGGAGGAAATCCAAGTATTCTGGGCCTTCCGAATAGCTTTGACTAGAATGTTGGATATATCTTGTTCTAGTACACTCTCTTCAGATTAGATGTCACTTAGCTTGCTAAAAAGTCTCTATCTACTGTGGGAAGTCTCTATCTACTATGAGGAACCATAAGCAACATTTTGGAATTTGGTACAAAAGTATTTAGTTAAAAGCTCTATCCTAAAATTACTAAAGAAAAGGGCTAAAAGCTGCATTAAAATGTATATACTTATGAACTTCTAGGCATCACCACTATCTGCCAGTTCTTTCTTTAGGAATAGTTTATTTAAAGCATCTTATTCAAGAGTAAAGCTAAAATTAAAAATGTGTGTCTTCTTGTTCTAGTTTTGAGTTACTGAGTGAATTTTCTTCACAGTGGCTAGTATGGAGTTATATTTTGGATTTATGCTGAACACAAGGTTGATAATATAGAGATGTTCTTGTTATTGCTGAACAGCGCTTACACAGATCCAAGGCCTTTCCTGCTTTTTGTATAGCCACAGTAGCACAAAAATTGGGGGTACCTGGTAGGTTGGGAAGAGACACAGCCAGGACGGCTGACCCCAGCTGACCAAAGGGGTGTTCCGTAGCATATGACATCATGCTCAGTATATAAAGTTGGGGGGAAGAAGGAAGGAAGAGAGGACGTTTGGAGTGATGACATTTGTCTTCCCAAGTAACATTATCTGTGATGGGGCCCTGCTGCCCTGGAGAGGCTGAACATCCACCTGCCCATGGCAAGCAATGAATTAATCAGTTTTTTTGCTTTTCTTGTGTGTGTGTGGCTTTTGCTTCCCTTATTGAACTGTCTTTATCTCAACCAAAAGTTTTGTAGCTTTTACCCTTCTGATTCCCTTCTGATCCTACTGTTGGGGGAGTGAGTGAGCAGCTGTGTGGTACTTGGCTGCTGGCTGGGATTAAACTACAACACTTCTTTACTTGGTGCTTAGGGTACATCCTGCAGTAATAGAAAACAATGTCTACTGTCATTAAATATGTGTAAAGGTTTCACATTCCTGGGAAATGAAAAATAAATATTGATATTTTACATCATATTATTCATAGAGCTGATGCGTGAAAACTCTTTTAAAAATATTCATGCCATCACATACCGTGTTTCTACTTAATCTTACAGGCATCCACAGAACCTGCTCAAATTTCAGGTCATAGTTCAGTGTCATAGTAAACTAAAAGTAGGTTGTAACAGGAAACTGTTAATGAAGATGCTGAATAAATATCATGCACCAATGTATGTTTGTTTTCTTTTATTATAGACAGTGAGAACTAAAATAATTCCTTCCTGAAAATCTTGCCTAACAATAAATCCTTGGTATAAAATGTAAGAAATTTTCATATCCTGAATGTCCCTGTGGGACAAGTATACCAGAAAACACATATATCTGACTGTCATTTA
Organism: Grallaria varia; assembly: GCA_013396735.1. Classification (NCBI taxonomy): domain Eukaryota; kingdom Metazoa; phylum Chordata; class Aves; order Passeriformes; family Formicariidae; genus Grallaria; species Grallaria varia. The sequence goes on from VWZG01011333.1 coordinate 557,810, forward strand.
ATACTCTTAATTAAGAAAAACAATTAAAGAGAAGTTTATTCACAACAGTCAAGTTGCTGGCCCTAGAAGGAATATTTCAGTCATCAAAAAATTTCACAAATGGTGATTTAGTTTAGTAGCTGATAGTTTCTTCTGCACCTGAATACAAGGTCACACATATATTAGAGGTAACAGAGATGTCAGGTTCATCTGTACTGAGATGTTTCACAATCAGTCCAATAACTCCACCTAAATCTCCATTTACAATCTTTCCTATGTGTTGAAGTGGAAATTGAGACATCCGAAGACAAAATTAAATCTATTCATAGCCATTTTCTTCTAGCAATCTAAATCCACACAACACATTCTCAATAAACATGTAGCCCAGTTTCTACTGAAGGATCCTGGCTTGATTAGGCCACAGGTATGTGTCTCAATTAGGGAAACTTTGTGTTGCAGGTGGATCTCAAAACTCAGTGGCATAAACCTGACTTTCACATATTCATAAGACATACAACTGAGCAATAAAAATGGACAGAATAATTGTAAGTTTCATAAATTACTTGAATTCAACTAGCAGAATGAACCAAACAAGCTGTGTGTGAAATGCAGTTTAAAAAAGTGACCTGTTATTATTAGTAGGACCAGCAAATCAAATCAGTTAGAAGTAATAGCTTGTAAAGTTAAATCTGAAAGAATCATGAAGTTTCTTCAAATTTAGGATGCAGACACATACCAAAGGAATATTTTGTCTTTGCACTCAAAAAAGAAGAAGATCTTGAACAGGGAAAGTAAAATGACTAATAGAAATTAATGTATAGAATGGAGATAATCATAGCTCAGGTGAAGGAAAACTAACATAAGGTAATTCAGTTTAGTGAAGAAATTTGGGTGTTGCCATCCGAGAATAAGAGATTTAGTCAGAAGCTATCTGACTTTTGTAGTTTAAAGAGTTTTACAACAGATAATTAAGAATATGTAAAGAGTTAATAAATAAAAATGAAAGGTGTAATCTTGATTTATCAATCATATGCTAACATTGATTGCTACAGTTTTGTGGGATTTTTAGATAGATGAGACTTACAATACTTTCTGTATTTGGACTAGCGCAGAGTATCTTTTTCAATTCTTTATGGAAAAAAGTAGTGAAGATGGGATTATAGTTTAAGTAAAAAGCATGGGAGAAAACCTGACAAGAAGATGACAAGGGATTTTGAAAGATCAGATACCATTCAGCGGTATTTCACAAGAACAATTTTTAGGACTTTGTTGTTTTTTTCTTTTATAATATTTTTACCTAAAACATACAGAGAATTTGTAGAAATAAAGTTGAGAAGTGCTGTGTGAAAAAAAATAAAAATTAATATGTGTGGGAGGAACTAACTATTGTAATGACAGGAATTTTAAGATGCAATTGGTAAACATGCAGCATCATGTGCTTCAGGCTTAATGAGATAAACTTCTGTTATATCAGTCTAGGAACTTTTCTATAGAAAAACAGATGAAAGGACTTCATTCTACCTGTCGATCACAGAATATTTCCAGCTGCTAACTTGATGTAGCTGTGAAAAAGATATAAGGAATCTTAGTACAGCAGAGCAGAGGTTTCCAGCAGAGACAGGAAGATACAGATCCCACTGTACAGTTTATGCTGGGTTAGCCTTCCTACAGAATACATACATGAATATGGTTATTCATGTTTGTGAAAAAAGAACTCAGAATGGAGGAAACACAGAAATGCCTAAGAAAATGCTCGAAGAATGAAGCAGCTACGGCTTGACAGGAGGTTAAAGAATGTGACTTGTTTAATCCAGATAAGGAAGCCAAGAAATTAGTTGGTTACTGTCTGCTAATATCTATCAAAGAAGTATTTGTAGGTATAAGGGTAACTAATAAGAAAAAAAATTAAATACAGTGGCTAACAAAGAACTGCCATCTGTTACATCTTACACAGGGATGAGAAATACTAGATAATATATACCTTGACAGATTGTTGGGAAAAAAAGCCCCAAAACAACAACATGCAATTCAGCTGCCCTAAACTGGACTTAGGAAAAAGTACGTACTTAAAACTAGTTCAAAAGACCATATCCAAACTGTGGCAAAAAAGTTAAAGTTGATACTCTTGATCTGGATTCCTGAGCTGTATAAATACAGTTTGAAGCCCCAAATCTGCAGGCGTCTCTTTATGTAAAATAGACTGAAACATATATTGTAAAGAAAGAAAAAATTGGCATGTCACATTCAGATTTTCCTCACTGTACAGTTTTGTGACATTTTTTATCATTTTTCCATCATTTTGCCTAAGATTTGCTTTGTCATTCTAGCTGGTGAAAGAAACCAGAGTGACATTTCTGGTGTCCAGGTCAGTTTGTGGTTCTGGAATTCCAAGTCCCTAATTGAACTACTGAAACTGTCAGACCCTGTGAAAAAGTATAGCAGTGCTTATATGGCGAGCTATCACATCACACAGAAGTGCAAACTGCTGATGAAAAATCTAATCTGGAGTGAAATGAAAGTTCTTAATGATCAGTTAAACATGTTCAGGAACAGCTTATTAGGGCTGAAAGGAGGCAAAAAACTTACTACTTATGAGACAGAACTCAGTATGTTTATGAAAGGGATTGTGAAATGAAATGACAAGAGCAGAAATTTCATCCAAATTTTTAAATTTTTTTTCCCAGTTTGTGTTTGTGTTTGTTTTTGTTTATTTGGTTGGTTTTGGTGGGGTTTTTTTGTTTGTTTTGTGTGTTTTGTTTTTTTTAAAGGAAAGAATGCATTAATTACTTACTGGTAAGTGCAGTTTTTTCATGAAGATTTTTCTACCCAATCTCTTCCACATGCTGTTATTTTAATCCTTGTCATCACTCATTAGACTCTAGCTAATTTTACTACTTTATTGCTTCATCACTATACATATCAATAGATCCTTCAGTTGTCTGTCTGTCTTCACTGAAGTTCTCATCTGCACCTCCTATTTAGAGCAAATGAACAGTTCAAGGAGAAAAACAAAGCTTTATGAAACAAATTTGGACAAACCTACTGCATTCTGTTTCAACAGTGGAAATAAGTTCAGAGAATTCATCCAATCGTTTTTCCGAATAGCAGTAACAGAAGTACAGATCTAATTTTTTGGAACTCTTTAAAATAAGCAACTCTGTTATTGCAAGTCTTTATTTCTCGCTGTAACTCACTTAAGAAGAAAACAGCTTTAGAAGAAAATGCAAACCTTCGGACATCATTCATAGTTGTGTTTTTATAGTCTTCATTTTTGTTAAAAAAATTCCTAGCGATGAAGATAATAACAGAAACTCAGTTAAAGAATAAAATAATGTGTTTCCTATAACTGGATGAACATGTAGGTTCGGCATCAGCTCCCTTCTTAATGCTGATACCATGTTTGTTTTTTACTGTCTTTAATTGCTTTCTGTTATGTGCTCAGCCCATACTGATTCATGAGGAAAGTGCTTTAGGCCTAGTAAAACACAAGCTTTTAGACTCTATAATTATTCAATCTATGTGATCTGTTTCCATTTAGTGAACATGGCTGAATCCCAGGGAATTTCCAGTCTTGACATGGACTGGGGGATGATAATCTGTATAAAAGTTGACAGTCTCAAATTCCAACTGGAGAAGAAATCAGGAGCCATAAACCACACCCAAAGAGAAGAATCATGGGGCATTTAAGTATCAAATAGTGCTGGGAGATGTTTTGGAGTCATTTTAGGACCTCTCCGCCTCCACTAAATCTTTACCTCTAACGTGTCATTAACTGAAAAGACCAACAAATTGTAAAGTAATAAGTCAACCAGCTGGGAGACAAAGATACGGAAAATGCATCTAAACCTTATTTGTGCATATCATTAGACCTCACCTTAGCTGCGTCACAGCTCCTGTCACCTCAGAACTTGCACCAACCCACAGCTGATTTTTTTTTTCCTATGGGATGCCTCTGGTATCACTCAGTTCTCTCCTCATGTTCCAGCTCTCACTGAGGCTCCGCAACTTCTCTCATGCCAGTTGCCCCACTCCCACCCTCAGCTGATCCCAACTCAGCTCTAAATGTTTGGCTGAAGCTTTTCATGTAGAGGGCAGGAGGAAGCACAAAAAGTTTATCGAATCCTTTTCATCAGAGGACTTTGAAGAATTCTTCAGGAAAATTATGCTGTTTAGACAGACCTTTTACAATATTATGACCTGGCTACACATTCTGGTTTTCTCACAAGAAAGGGAATAAAGTCAGTTAATCTGTTCTCAGCACTGGATTAAGGTACTTCGGTACTTTCCCATTTAGAGAGAAAAATTGAAAGTTAAGACCTCTGGGCATTCTGTGGCACTACTGATAGAACTGAAAACATACACCTGTCAACATGCATGAAATGCATAATTTGTTCTTGAATGGAAAAAAGTTTCAGTTGTAAATTAACCAAATAGCAGGCAGGAATACTTATTCTTGAAATAATTTTTGAACTACTAATAAAGTGGAAAAATTTCTTTTCCTATGAAATCTTGTTTTGGCTTTACATTTTTTGTTTCTTTTCCAGGGAAAACAATAAAAACAAGAAAGAGTTAATTTTTCAGCCGACTTAATTTTCCACTAGGGAAGTCAATAAAACTAAAGCTAATATTACAGATAGCTAGAGGAAAGAGAAAGCTATATATTGTTCATGGGTAAAAAAGTACAAATAATCCAGGTTGTGGTAAAAAGTGGTCTGACTTTTTCTGTCTTTTAATTAGATTTTTTCATCTTGCTTATCTAAGCCTTTATTTGGTCTAATTTTACATTTTCTTTCAGAACTTTCTGTGTTTTCTCTGTTTGTCTTCCTGTATTTTCCCCTTTTCTGCGTTCTTCTTTCATTGCAAGTTAGAATAAACACAAAAACATGTAAGACTGAAGCAAGTTCAGGATAGCTTGAAGTTGGAAATAACTGATTCCTAGTTTACGTTCTCTGTTATCTTTATGATTAGTTACTTTCAATATGCAATGTTTTTTGCTAACAGCACACCTCCATAATCGTATTTCTCACTGTGAGAGAGTGGTAATTCAAAATTCATTAGATTTGATCTGACTCCCTGCCTGTAAATAGCATGAACATATTTTGATCCATTGCTCTGTCTTTGTAGGAAGAAAATGAAAACTACTTATTCCATTCTCTTGCAGGAGATATAGGAAGCTTACATTAAGGTACTCATATATCAAACCAATGCCTGTATTTCTGCAGCATGTTTGTACAGCATTTATGATCTTTTCAGAGTTTAATCCAAAGTGTTACCTTCTCAGGATAGGATGCTTTGAACCATGAAAGGAAGGTCTCAATACTTGGAATTGCCAGGCTGTACAACTGCCTTCTTGGAATGGACAGTCTACACCAGCTGAAAAGTGAACGTGACCCATAGCCACTACTCTGAAAAAAAAATGAACAAGGTATTCTTTTCAGTAAGTTTAGGCAACTAAAATTCTGTAAATGTATGGCGATTTTCATCGCTGGAGAAGATTAATAGTGGCCTCATATTGCTATAAAGGATAACATTTTTGGTGATTTCAGAGTGTTTTCTAGAAACAATACATTTTCACTGAAAGAACACAAATTAATCTATGCCTTTGTTGGCGTCTTTTCTTCAGAGATCTGTCATTATCTCTGTTGTGGGGCACCTGATATAATTACCTATAACATTAGGTACACTCACATCAGGGAGGTAAACTCACATGAGCTTTATGACAAAGTACAGCATAGTGAAATCACAATCCAAGTGATAGAATTTTAAAAACTCAAACTAAAACAAAACAAACTCTCATAGAAATGGCAACTTCAGGGAAAAAAAAAAAAAAAAGGAATATAGTGAGAGAGGATGTGCTTAAAAAAAACCCCAAAAACACACCCAAACCCCAAAATACCCAAACAATATCCAGTTCTTACTGGTTTTGATTTCAGTCCCTTTGTCACTTTGAAATTTCTTGCCATAATAAATGAATAACACACAATTCTTTTGAAATCCAAAAGAACTGCATTGCCAGTGCAGCCAGGTTACATTTTTGTGAAGGATACTCTTGAGAACTGCTGAACCTCTGCTGAAGTGTTACCACTATGTTATCTATTTCCATTAATGCTCTTGTGAACTATCTGAAGTCTGTTTTACAGATAAAGAGTATGTCTTTTAAATAGTGTTTACAGAAACCAGAGATAAAAGCCCCAAAAAATCTCAGTGTCATTCTGTGTTAAAAGGGGAAATAACACAAGTAAAGTTATTTAAATTTATTTATGATATTACATTGTTCTCTGCTTATAAAGAACAATCTATTAAATAAAGGGCAAGAAATACATGACATTTCTTTTGTTGAAAAAGTTATCCTAGTAATATGAAAATTCAAAAATCAAGATTTTACTAACATGTTTCCTTTTCCTGCACCTGGTCTTTCAAGTTATAGAACCATTAGATTGAAGAACAATCAACACAGATTAAATCCTAAATTTATACAGGCTATTAAAAAAAGGAAAAATAGATATTAATGTACTTCAACTTTCTGTTTTCAGTATTAGATGGAGCCTTTAATCTGTAGGAATACCAACATTTTAATGACCGAGTCATTAGCTGAGTTACTTCACTGATGTATTGCATTAGTGTCATCCCTTTTCAAAATAATGTTGAGAACCGACAAATAATCTGACAAATAAGTGCACAAGCAAGAAACAGTATTCTCAATCTCAAAAGTGCAGCTGAGCAATCCAACAACCTAAAAATGTTGAAAAGAAGCCAGGCAAAGAAGATTTCATTCGTCATGCACGAAAGAATATTTCAATTAGTTTAGTGGGGATTTTTGTTTGCCAGTTGTATAAAACTCTATGTGTTTCCAAGAACATTTGTTTTCCTAGTGAAGAGCTTTACTTTCCAAATTGAAGACTCCAGAATCAGTGTTTTGGAAATTGTTAGATGGAGCAGAGACTACAAATTCATCAAAACTAAAGTGTTTGCAGGAGACGGTTCAATTTTGACAAAGCTGACAGAAAGGAGGCAGGTTTCCAACAGTAATCCTCAATGCTAGCTCACCCACCTGCCTTTTATGAGGGCTGTTCATGGACTTCCAGGCTACCAACTTTTCAGCAGTCCACATGGCAAGCTGCTGAGGAGCTGAGTCCTGGTTTCCAGGTTGCTCTGTCTAGCCAAGGCTTCAAGGCTCTTGGCTTGCTTTCAGCTTGCCCAGTGGAAAGCTGAGAATTGCCCCACCCTGAAACTTCCATTTCCTGCTCCGTGTGCCCAGCTGCTCAGCAGACCAAGCTCTTATGGACTATGATGCTGGTCTACCTTTCCAGGTGTAGACCCAGATACTTTATAACTTATTGGGTCCATTGCATCCCAGCCAGAGAAGTTTTCTGTATTGGTTTTGCATGCCCAGGTTTTGATAGCCACCACAAAGGTGGCTTCTATGAGAAGCTGCTGGAAGCTTCTTCCATGTCTGGCAGAGCCAATGCCATCTGGCTCCAAGATGGGCCCACTGCTGGCCAGGCCTGGGCCAATCAGAAATGGTAGTAATGCCTCTGTGATAATATATTTAAGATCAACAACAACAACAAAAAAAGTTAATATGAAGATGTCATTGTTGCCAGAGAAGAGCAGAGTGAGAACATGTGACAGAAACAGCTATGCAGACACCAAGGTCAGTGAAGGAAGGAGAGAAGGTGCTCCATGTGCTGGAGCTGAGATTCCCCTGCACACCAGGGGGAAACAGGCCATTCCCCTCTGAAGCCCAGGGAGGACCAAGTGATGCAGAGATCCACCTGCAGCCCATGCAGGACACCCCCTCCAGAGCAGGTGGATGCCCAAGAGAGGGCTGTGAACCCATAGGAAGCCCATGCTGGGGCAGGGTCCTTGCAGGGACCTGCAGGTGGGGAGCCCACATTGGAGCAGGTTTCCTGGTAGGACTTGTGACTCTGCGGGTGACCCACCTTGGAGCAGGCTGCCCCTGAAGGACTGCACCCTGTGGAAAAGTGACCCACGTTGCAGGGGGTTGTGGAGAACTGTGCCTGTGGGCTGTACTCACATTGGAAAGGTTCATGGAGGACTGTCTCCCATTGGAGGGACTCCACGCTGGAGGAGAGGAAAGACTGAGCAGCAGCAGAAACAATTTGTGATGAACTGACTGTAACCCCCATTCCTCATCTCCCTGCACCACTGGGGAGGAGGAAGTAGAGCTCAGGAAATAGAGGGGGGTGGGGGGATAGTGTTTTTAAGATTTATTTCACTTCTCATGCTTCTGCTCTGATTTTGTTAGTAATAAATTCACTTGCTATCCCCAATTTGACTCCATTTTGCCCATGCCAGTATTTGGTGAGTGATATCTCCCAGTCCTTATCTTAAGCCATGAACTCTTCACTGTATTTTCTCTCCCCTGTCCAGTTGTGGAGGGGAGTGAAGGAGTGGCTTTGGTGGGTGCGTGGGTATCTGCTGCCCAGCCAGGGTCAACTGACTACATTTTCATATAACTGAATTTTGCCTTTCAATTCAAACAGACATATTAAAAAAACATATTTTAGTAACAGTAATTGAGATCTGTGAAAAAAAATTATTTTTTTATCCTCAGTTCTTCTCAAACTATGATGTAAAATATGTTTTTTAAGCTGTTGCTTTCCAAAATACAGTTACCTTCCAGATACATCTGCAAATAAGATGTAAGACTAGGTGTCTAGAGAATAAAATAATTTGCTGAATTTACAGGCTGGCACTACTGTTCATCATTGGACACTCCATTTGACTTGTAGCTACTCCACTGATACTACACTGTGTCTAGGCTCATCTGAAATACCTCGACTGTTCCCTAGTTTGTCTTCAATTTCTTTTTACAGGAACACTAAATGAAAATTTGTCTTAAAAAAAATCTTCAGAAAGAGAAAGTCTTATACAGAACCTGCATGCACTGTAGTCAGTAGCAGCTTTTAAGGAGAGCAGCAGCAGGCTCATAATGTGACCATTATGATGGGCAAGAACAGAAGTCCTGCGTTTCACAGTTTTGTTGAACAAAAAGAACTAAAATGCAATGTTTCATAAATTCAGAAGTTATTTGCAACTGAGAATGCTAAAAAGACTGCATAAAATGGTAGAGAGAAAGACAGTGAAGAGGATTTGCAAGGAGTTAAAGATCACAGTTGCCTGTTGAGACCACAGCAGAACTTTGCCATGCAGTGACAGAATGGAGTGACAGGACTGCACTGACACTAGGCCTAGTGGAGGTGAGATCTGGCTAGCATGGCCTGCATAATTCATTCAGACAAAAATTCCTACTTTGGGAAACTGCAAAGAAGCGACTGCTCATACGCAGATCACCCGAAGTTATGGGACAGACCACCACCGAAGACATCCTCAAATAAGCCTTCATGGATACCTGGAACTTGGACTGTAAATTAAGCCACCGCAGCAGGAACTTTAGATAAGATAGAGGTGGTACCACCATCCAAGTGCTGTCTCAGGCCTAGAAGAAGGTTACCAAAGCTGGGAAAGAGGAATGTATCATTGATAATTGACAAAAAGAATGCAGAATTATGGGCCACAAGGAAAGCCAACTCAGCAATTGTGCTGAAATCAGCTCCAATTGGATAAAAGGTAATATCAGCAGGGAGGATTGCGACCACTGACTCATGTCATACAGGTTACACATTTCAGAGTTTAGGTCACATTTTCTTCCTATTTTATTTGGGGAAACCAGAGCACACAACTTCTCTCAGTGACTCCTGTTGCAATCTCACCACTTTTCCCAGTTTGTCAAGGGATAAAGGAATGTTATTCCTCCCCAGCTACTGGACTTTGCATTTTCCTTTATTCAGTTTCATGAGATTGCTGTCAGTCCATTCCTCCAGCCTGCTGAGGTCCTTCTACTAGACAGCATGAACCTCTGGTATATAAGCAACAACTCCCAACACTGCACTATCAGCACACTTGGTGAGCATGCACTGCCCCATTACCTGAATCCTTAATGAAGATGTTAAACAGGATGGGACCCCATATTGAACCTGGGGTACCAACAGCTACTGGCCTCCAAAATGTCTTTGCACCACTAATTATGGTTTGCAGTACCAGTCTTTGTCTTAAAGATAAAAGACAAGGGAAAAAAAAGAGAAAAAAACTTCACTTGTGTTTAGTAGTTTCATCAGAATCTTGACTTTTCTTTTTTTTTTAAACTTAAATTAATACTCCCATTCTTTGGTGTCTTGAGATGAGTATCAATTATGCAGTGATGGCACAAAAGCTTCTTTAAATAAAATTTGTTTCATGACTTTTTTCAATTAAAGAACCTATACTCTGTGAAAGCTACATCTGTGGGTTTAAGTGAAAAATAATTTGTTCCTCAAACCGATTCAACAGAAGAAAACAAAACACCTCTGATAATTTTCAAATGTAATCACTGAAAAAAGTCAAAGGAAAAAAACAGGCTTGTTTTCTCAAGTGCATGCAGATTGTTTCTCAGAAAGTACTTCCATCATTCTGTTCTTCAGCCTGCTGTGGATCTTCTACTGGAATGTTTCCCTTTGTAACACCTTTAGTCCCCTTTACAATATGATCACAAAAGAGAAATGACAAGAGAATCCCAAATATGCCTTTCAAAATAATATATTGACCTAGCAGATTTAGATCTGTTAGAAAGCTAACAAAATCATCTTAATTTTTTTTTCTGATTTTGTATGACTTTTTTTTCCCCCCTGTCATTTCCTTTACTGATTGAAGGCATTACGGTTTGAAATTTTTGGACTGTCTCCTAGTTAAATTACTGTTGTTAACGTAACACTAGTGCATTAAACATATGTAATTCTCCTGGATAAGAAAGGTTAAAATAGAAAGTTGAGTAAAATTAAAACTAAAAAGTCATCTATGTTTTGTTTATCTTGCATTGCAGTAACACCATTTGCAAAACAGTGAGGCAGATCTCTTGCCTGGACTACTTGTAGTGCTGCTGCTCACCTCTCTCAGTCAGCTATGGTTAAAAAAAATGCTTTGATCTAAGGAATCTTCAGTGAAGTAAGATGCTAATTAATGCACAGTAAGAAAGGAGACTGTGAGGGAGAGATCTCTGGCTTTTCTGTCAAACTCTTAAAACCAAGTGACCCTAAAACTGGGGTCAGTTTTAAAACTTTTTTTGTTTGAACCAGAATATTATCGAATTTTAAGTAGACAGTTCCCCTTAGAAATTATCAATGGTTAATATTACAGATTTTTAAAACTCACCATATTATCTGACAAAGCATATCATTGAAATAATCTGTGAGTATTGCATTGTCTTTGCTTGCTTTGTTGAACAAGCTAGCCTGCAACAGAAAGAAAGAACAAAATTGTTTATCATGAAAAACAATCTTTTTACATTTTCCTCATGTAACATACAGTGTTGTTTTACTTCTGCCCCACTCCTAAGGACCCTACAAAAAGGAATAGCATTGGGATTCAGTGTCCTTTCATTTCTACTCTAGGTATGATGAGAAGGGAACGGAAGTCTACAAAACAATTGCAAAAACATCACGGTTACCATGGTTGTTAGTTTCTTTTTGTCTCCAGCTATAAAAGAAGCAGACTGGGGAAAGGAAAGGATTTGGAAGACAAAACAATTTAGAAGGTACCCAAAATTAATTTCAGATGATTCTCTCCAGCAAAAAGCAAAACAGTCACGGCTTGCTTGGAAGAAGTGGTAGACTCAGCTAAGCCATAGCAAGGACCATAAACCCATGCCAGTCCAGAGGGTTTACTCCCTCAGTTTTGCATATGGGGAAACTCAATTGATGTGAGTTATCAAGAGCTAGATAAATAGGGGTTTTGAGAGACTTACCAGTGATTTGTACCTTTGTGGATAAAGAGAGCAAACTGTAAATTAATCACAAGGCATAACTTCTGCTATACTAATCAGGTAATGGAAAATTTTTTTCAACATTCATTATTGTTCTATTGTCATATATCAAGAACAATTCTTTAGCAACCCTGATTGTGCTTCTTAGTTTAACTCTTTGCTAAATCAAAAACCAGATTTCCATCAAAAGAAAAAAAATCTATCTTCATGATTATACAATTAAACATCCAGATAATTGTAAGTGTCAAGACTTTTCAGAACACCTTAATATTATTCTTTTTCTCAGTATGCAAAGATATATCACAGAAGGAAAACTTTATTATTCAAAACACATTGAATCACTTTTAAATGAAAATAACATTAAGAAGTGAATTTACTAGCATTCTTTGCTGCACTGTTTCTTCAAAATAGAAGGCTAACAAAGTGTTTACAGTTGCTCACTTTAACACACACATGTAATAGCTTAGGTCTTTATGCTGTCTTTTGGCTTGGAGTGGCTTATGAGTCTTCATAGTCTGTTTAAAATGTGTAAAATTTGTCAACTGGATTTTTCAGAGCTTAAATAAAAATATGATGGCTTAGTTTCCAGAAGCCATGTCAACAAATAAGCCTTCTGAGAATATTCAGACTTAGAAGCACTAACCCTTGAAGACAATATTGTTCAGATTCCTTGGATGATACAATAAATTAATTAGAGGCCATTTTATGCTGGAACAAGTGCGCTATTTTAATTAAACAGTAAAATTTGCATCCTGGTTTTGTTTAGTCAACTAAACACAGGTATTCAGGATCATTTGAGATATCCTGGTTGGCTGATTAACTGATTAACCCCTACCTTCTTCACTTTAAAAGAAACAATTGTGTTATTGGAAGGTTTTACAGTAATTTTATGACTACAGTCTTCATTCTTCAGAGCAGTGAGAAAGAGTTAGGCAGAGCCGATCAGGTCAGCTTTGCAAATCTTAGCAAAGACAACATTCCATCGCATGGAAGCCCACAAACATATACCTTAAAATACTTCAATAAGTAGACTTCTCAATGCATTGGAACCATTGCATGGCAAAAGTCCACAGAATATGGTAATAGGCTGTTCTCAAGCTTGTTAAAATTTGATCAATAAAGGTGTACCTGAACATCGTTCTTTGCATAGGAACTTTGTAGAACACTCAGGATTATGGGTTTTGATGGGTTTCTTGCTCAGATAAGACTTGAAATCAGTGAAAATAACCTGAATTATATCAGTCAGTGTTCATTTAGCCTTTGGTATCATGATAATATTTTTCTTTGTTTCAGCATTTGCCTACAGTATGATATGGCTGGATATCATGGATATAACAAATTATGTAGGCCAGAATTAATCTACCTGCTTTTACTTACCGCAGCAAAATATTTTAGAAAGTGTGTTTTCTTTGAACGATTTTGTTAAGGAGTCAGTGTCTAGGGAACTGATATTGCCAAAATGTAGATGAGTTTGCATGAGGAAATCAGAATTGTCCAGTCACCACGATAGAGATTTTTAATTTATTCAGAAACATTAATTACCTTTCTAATATTCAGTAAATGATTTCACAGATAACAAAAGCCTTAAAGGGAAAATTTGGTTAAAGTCTTAATAAAAAAGCTTAAGACGCTCCTGTTGATTCCCTTAGCATTATGTAAATGGTGACTTTTGCTATATTAGAATTACAGAAATGAAGAGGAGATTCACTGAATCTGATTGAGACATCTAAGTCAGACATGATATACCAGTTATTGACACCTAAGACAGGCTCTTAGGGATGGAACTTGCTTATCTTCTGGATGAGCACAATGTGAATGTTTATACCCAAGGCAGTCATCTAACCTGCTTGTGTAGAAGTTTGAGAGTTGTTAAGCAATTGTAATAGTCATATACAGAACTGTATTTATCCTATTAATATGTAGATTGTAGGAATTCAGTTGATTCCAGGAATCCCTATTACTTTCACTTGACATTAAAAATCTTTCAGTTTAGCTCAGATGTAGACCTCTGCATTGTAGATATCTAAATTCTACATATGGAAATGGACAGTTGGTCCCATTTAGGAAATTGCCAAAATTTTTATAAAATATGTGAAAAAGTTTGTGGCTTCTGAAGATTTCCAAAGAGGGTTTTGTGCCTAACATTAGATTGTAATAGATTGTCTAAATATGTTATCAGAAGATAAGGCTATGATATAGTCTCCCACCTAGACACACTTTTCTACATATAAGAAATAAAACCCCCCACAAACATCTAGAGTATTAAAACAAACTAACAAACACCCCCCACCCCAAAAAAAAAAATNCTGACAGAGACACAAAGGAATAGTTCTTTGATTCTACAGGAAAAAATACTCAGTGCTTTATCATTTTCACTATTCTGTGTGGGTTTCCCGTAGACTGCTGCTTCCCTTATTCTGTTATTACAGAAATACAAAGCAAACAAATAACATGACAGCACATCAGAGGACAGAGAAGAATGCAGGTGATAATTTTTTATCACTTTCTGCTTCTCAGTGAATGATTAAAAAAAGGCAAAATTTAATCAGATTTACTTCATTTTACTGAAGGCAGTTTTTCTTCTATTATCATTACTATTATCAATAATACTTTTTTAATTTGCTTGCTTATCTATANCTACATATAAGAAATAAAACCCCCCACAAACATCTAGAGTATTAAAACAAACTAACAAACACCCCCCACCCCAAAAAAAAAAATCAAAGAAAAAAACCATAAAATCAACAACCCCCACAAAATCCCACAAAAAAACACCAAATAAACAAACACAAAATCCCATAATCAGACAAGACTTTAGATGTAAGTATTAGACATCTGAAATTTAATTGTGAGTATTCATAGGCCAATATTTCGTGCTATTTGCTGACAGAAACAATTTCACCCTTTCAGGAGACCTCAATGACACACAGCCCATGAATGGTCCTGAATAAGGACATTTAGATAGGAATACTTTCCATATGAGGCTCACATGTCAATTGCTCTTTATAGAGATCACAGCCAAGGTGATTTCTGCTTTAGAGGCAGAAGAGATAAAATTTGGAAATCATAATTAGTAAGTTAAAAATATTGCAGAGTTATATTGCAGAGCCACATGATAGTGTGGCAAGATCATGATATTGTAAAATAAAGAAAACAAAAACTGTGATTCTACAAATTTACAGCAAGAAAAATGTGATACATCTGTTCAGTAGTTACAACAATCCTCACCGTCAGCCACTGGGTATTCTCCTGGAAACTTGTCCCAAACTTCACTCCAAACTGCTCTTTACTTTGTTTGGAGACCCATGCTTTTCCCATATGAAATTATTTAAAAAGTCAGCAGTAGCAACAGCCATTCATCTCTGAAATAAGACAATATTCAAACATGAATACAAGTTGTTTTCTTTAGGAATGTTACTGACAGAGACACAAAGGAATAGTTCTTTGTTTCTACAGGAAAAAATACTCAGTGCTTTATCATTTTCACTATTCTGTGTGGGTTTCCCATAGACTGCTGCTTCCCTTATTCTGTTATTACAGAAATACAAAGCAAACAAATAACATGACAGCACATCAGAGGAGGACAGAGAAGAATGCAGGTGATAATTTTTTATCACTTTCTGCTTCTCAGTGAATGATTAAAAAAAGGCAAAATTTAATCAGATTTACTTCATTTTACTGAAGGCAGTTTTTCTTCTATTATCATTACTATTATCAATAATACTTTTTTAATTTGCTTGCTTTTCTGTAACATTTAGAAGTGTTTTGTGGATTCATTGTTGGTGCAATATGTCTGTGGAATATGTCTCAGTATAGGGAACTATAGGTGACCGAGTAAGCTCTACAAGTCAGCTCTTTAAGTTTTACCTCAGATGAATTTCAGCCTCAGCTTCTGGTTTCTCTAGTTTTAACAGGAATGGAACATTTATTGAAATGGATGGCTTTGAAAAATATAATTCTGCTGCTTTTCTGCAATCATCCTATACTCTTCATTTTTTGTCAGATATTTGACCTGTTTTACTACCTTCAGAGTTTCATTTGCAGTATCTAATCTACTAGAATCAAAGCCACAGTCTTCCTCGGTCAAAATTAACAGTGTTTACTCTTGACCCTTGAGCAGCTCTCATGTCTATGGCATAGAAACAAAACCAGGATACTTATAGCACACTTATTCTATACATTTTTTCCTGCCTTTGTGTTCAGACTGTTTCAGGCTACCATGTGAAAAGATAGTAACAAATGGGGAAAGTAAAGTTCCCCCATCCTTATTTTATTTCGCACATTCTTCAACCATAAATCTCCCAAATTTACCGTTAGCTACTGTTGTACCTTCTGTGGGACACATCATTATGTTTCTCTTTCAAGTTCATACTGAACATCATATAAAACTCACTTTGAGTATCCACATATCTCATGTGCAATACAAATCATTTTTCTTTGCAACAAAACTGGTGGCAGCATCTTCAGAGACTCGAAAATGAACCTTAGTAATCACAGTGTCTGTGCTGCCTTCATGCCGCTGACTCATCAGCTGGCATTATCCAGTACTGAGTGCTGTGGGAGTTAAAATATAAATGGAGGGGAAAATAATGGAAGATAGCAGAGTAAAATGCAAATTGAAGACTATATTTCACGGGAAGTAATTTCACAGGACAGAAAATGGCTGTGTGCTCTAAATCTGTAATAACAACTTTAAAGCCATATGCTGTGCCGAATCTGTACCTCTCACATCTTGCATTAGGGATGAAATTTGAGATGCTGAAATTTGAGATACCGAAATCTTGAAGATTTTCTTTTTCAAAAAGTCAATATATTTCCTTACATTATAATCATTTTATCAAGGCCCACAAAGGGCTGAGTTAGTGGGATCCCTCTGGACTAGAGGGACATGTATATTTTTTTGATCTCTGCCTAGAGTTCCTGAATAGTCAGTAAGACTCTATGAAACTTTTTCTATTGTCTGTGACCAGAAAATACCAAGAGAGCAAGATCTCTGTAGTTGCCTTAATAAAGTCATAAAGTTATGAGCAAATAAACCCAGGTCACTGAAAAAAAAAACAAACAGAAAAACCCCCCAATGACTTAACCAAAAAAACCAAGCAAGGAAACAAACAAACAAAGCCACCATAGTGAAAAGGGGGTAAAAAAGAGAGAAAAGAGATATAGAATGTGAAATAATCTGGGTGCTCTCAGAAGTCATGAGTAAGAGGAAAGAGAAAGAAAATAAAAAGTGTACTGTCAGCTAGTCATGGAGAACCACAAAATAATCCCAGCAGGATGCCTTGATATTGCCTTGCAATGTTTTCACTGTGATGTTGCATCAATACAAGAATCATTAGGTCATGTCAGGGTGATATGTTGCAAATATTTTGTAGTTCTCTGTGGCTTTATTAATTGACTTAATCATCTCTTCAGTTCTTCACTGTTGTATACCACTCAGCTGGGTATTCAAAGCACTGGATAGCTCCTAACATGCTTTAAAATTTCACATCCAAATTCACATGTTCTCAATTATTTTTCAGGTCACACTTGTAGAACTAGTTCTGGAATGAAGTACCTTAAAGCCTTGGAAAAAAACCCCAACCAACCAAAAAAACCCAAACAATAAGAGCCCTTTTATTTTATAAATCAATGGACATACAAAAAATTAGGCAAGAATTGACAGAGCAGAGAAAAAGTGCTTGAATGGAGTTTTCAAAAAGTTTTGTCTCAAAGGGCAATTATATGTTAATTAGAGACATTCATAAGAAAAAAAATAGAATTAGTGGCATTAAGCATAATGCACTCTTTTTAAATGTCTTATGCTTGTTTTAATTAGAATTCATGGTCCTAACAGAAAAAAAATATTCTTGTGAAGCCTATGAAGCAAAGCCCTCATGATCAAATTGATCCATGAGAATTTTTTTATATCCCTTGAGCATTTAGAAATGAAGAAGCATTTTAACAACAAAATAAAGTGAAAGGGGCCTAAGCAGTGATGGATAATGGAGCCATATGCTCACCATAGTAAGAATAACTCAGGCAGAGTATTTCCTGCCAATGACTTACCCATTCTCTCATTTACAGTGATGAGCTTGGTGGGGAACAGAAACTGAGTAACATCCAACCTCACAGATGTCTTTCAAGAAGTGGCCTTTTCTATACTCAAAGATCTTTAGTTCAGAGCTCAGTAATCCCTCTGCATCGCAAGCTACTATTGGCACCTAATTCCTTTTCATTGCATGGATACAAGTAACGCAACAAGTAAATACTTTTTTTCAACTGCTCATAAATAATCCTCTTTGAAAATGCATATAATTGCTATTCCAGCTTCAAAAAGAGGAAGATTTACTTTCTCTCCGTCACCAAATTACCTTTTTTACATAGTTCTTTATTTACATATTCCCTTCCTATTGGAAAACTGAACATAACCATTGCTGCCATAAAATAGTTTTAGCTAGACCAAGTTTTTTATTTTTAGAGCAGCAGAGCTTTCTAAATTGACTCT
The DNA here is from genome assembly GCA_013396735.1 of Grallaria varia. Classification (NCBI taxonomy): domain Eukaryota; kingdom Metazoa; phylum Chordata; class Aves; order Passeriformes; family Formicariidae; genus Grallaria; species Grallaria varia. The sequence continues at coordinate 576,097 of VWZG01011333.1, forward strand.
TTGGCTCCTGAAAAAAATATTCTGACTTTCCAAAATGTTAAGAAATAAAATCGGTGTTATTATTTAAGAAGTTATTAAGTATCATGGACAATATGGCTAATATAACAGATGTACATTGACGTTTTAATAGAAAGGCTTTGTTAGAGAGGCTTATAAAAGAAATAGAAAAATAGGTTTCTCTTCTGAGAAGATAGTGTGTTTTTTATGGCCAGATCAATTCCAGGTGGAGAAAAAGTGTAAACGTCATGCAATTTAAGAGTGTATATATGTGTATGCATATATATATATATAGGGTGCAGAAACAGCCTCATTTGAGTTAGACAATCTGTCACATGGCTGGAATACTGAATTTTACATATGGAGTGAATAAAAGAAGAGAGAAATTAAGTTTTTGGGAGCCATTTGCATATGTTCTGTCACAGAAATTTGGTATCTGATTTGTTTTTAAAACTACTAAAAATGACAAATTATAATAAATGCAATTTTACAGTAGAAACCCTTAGCAGGATAAACTACAATACAAATTACAATGAAAAATCCATTCAGCTATGCTTACCATTCAATGCAGGTATCTAAATCCTTTTAACAATACTGAAAGTCTGTACACATCTAACTGAGAGAATTCAAAGCTTATAATTTGTTGATAACTTTTATGGTCTTCAATATTTCTGTAAATATTAACATGGGTGCATAATTATACAAATAATTTTCAGTAGTAAATACTCCATTGAAGCAATTCTCTTACATTATGTTGCTTTATTATTAGAATAGAAATGAGGCAAATCCAGACCTGTAATCTGCCAAAGTTGGCTTTAAATATGACTGAAACTGCCAAGATATATTTAACTAACTTGCTGTGGATGTTTTATTTTCCCCCTTTACTGTACCCTTTATCTTTACCTATCTGAGAAATAAAATTTTGTTTTGGTTTGTGCACCAAAAGCTTGGACAAATCATTATCAAATTTCCTTTGTACCAATTCTGAATTCATTCAAATATGATACATGATCAAGTGTGCATTTTTTTTCAAATAATCTTCTATATTTTATGTCGCAGCAACTACGACTTTGTTTCATGTGGTAATTAATAAGAGTTCCTGTTAGACACAAACCATATTTTGAGTGCAGAAATAGAAAATCTGTAAATTGTCTTGTCAAGACTCATAAATCTTCTGGCATCCAAAGTGTGTAGCTCATGTGCACTTCACCATTTATGCTTTGAAATAGACTTTGCACTTCCAAAAAAAGAAAAAAAAAGTTAGACATAGTATCCTTTTATAGAGTAGATGAAAATTACTCAATGAAGTAATGGAAAATGAAACATCGGACATAGACAAGGACAAGGGAAACTGCAGCTAACTGAACTGGTTGGCAGTGTCCAGTTTAGCATCAACATAACACTTCAGGAACTCAAGAGAATTGTCACTGATTGTTCTATGAACTTTGTCGCCATTCAACCTAATGTTTAACGTACACCTAATTATGTTTTTATGTGGCTGCATTGATTCTACTCCAAAACCATAACTCTGACAGGCATAAATTATTGGAATGTACTAAGGGCATAATCATTTATTTTGGAAGAAACTCTTTACCACAAACTTTGAAAGACATAACATAACTCATTGTGCCAATTATCAGCCTGTGCTGAATGTTTTTTATTAAAGGAGAGCTTTCAAGGTAAAGTTGTCCTTAACTGGGCTTTGGTAATGAGAAAAACACAGTTAAGATTGAATGGCAATCATGAAAAGCATTGCTACTGAGTGTGAAAACTCAATTTACATTTTGATCATTCTGTATTATTGTAATTTCAATATAACGCTTCATCATATAAAAATATTAGCACAGCATATACTCTGTGCATGGCACCTGGCTGCATGAAACACAGTGAAGAGCAAAGCCTGAGAGGAATATTTTGCCACAGGAACTCTGTTGGCATTTGTTTTTTACCACAGACCAATGAAAATGTGAATTAACAACACTTTTGTAAATCATTGCACAATATTGTAAAACAAAAAACAATTCCCAGAACAATGAAATTCCACAGAGGTGCCTCAGTCTGATTTCTTTAGGAAATGAGTCTTGTGTCTGCTGTTTATGTATGTGTCAGTTGTTACGACATCAGGGTATCTCATCCATCCCCTCTTGGCATTCCCTTGCCGGTAGTAGGGAGTGCCTGAGCCAAAGAATGAAATCAGAGGCAAATGTCAAAGAAATGGCAGATTTATTGTTCTGCTGCAAACTCCACTGAACTTGTGCAGGGCTGCTCAACAGGAACATCCTACAATCACATAATTTACTTTTTTCTCCTTCCAAGTTCGCCCTGCTTACCACCTTCATTCCCTCCCAAATAATGGCCAACCTCTCTTTCTCTTTTCCAAATTTTTGTTGACAAATTCCACAGTTTTGTCGACTTTATATCTCGATTTGCTATTTATCATATAGTTGCTCACGTAAGCTTTATGATAAAAAAAAAAAAAAAAGATAGAAAACCTGCACAGATTTTGCTGAATGGATTCAATGAATATGCTCAGGACAAGAACCAATAAACCCCTGGCCCTTAGGCACGCACTGCTCGTACAGGTTGCCTTTCAGAGAGCTGAGTGCAGCGGGGCCGAAACACGCGGCGCATGATGTGATGTGTGGGAGGAAGCAGCAATGAAGTAGAAAAGGCAGTTGGCTTGAAAGCCTGTTGTTGAGTATTGAGTACATGGCGCTGAGCTGACAGGGCCAGGGGGAACTCTGCAGCTGGCAGGAGGGAAGTTGCAGCCTCCACCTGCTCACGGAGACATTTTTGTTGCTATGAGACAGATCACCATTCCCACTGAGGGAGGATGTCTTCAGAAAGGACTCACATTCCCCTCTGTGGGCTATCCAGAAGAGTCTTGAGAAAGACATGATCATAAACATAAGATTGCAATGATCCTTTTTCTTGGTCTCAGCAGGAATAAATCTTCAGGGTAATTTTATTTATTGAGTAACTGCAGATAATCTGTTATATGTCACAGCTCTTCTGTACTTAAGTATTTAGTACTGTGCAGTACTTTTTTTACTCTTAAGAGAAAGATATAGGGAACTCCAGAGTGGAATTCATCCTATTTTAAAATGGTTTCCTTAAATCATATTATCTCAAAGTGAAGCTTTAGGTCTGATGCCTATTTACTTGGCTAAGTTTGTTAACTTACCCAAATAATGTTTCCTTTACAACTGTGTTTATACCTGAACTTCATATTCTTACCATGGCTAAGCATAAAATTAAACATGAATTTGAATCATAGAAGCTGTCATAAGGAGCAATCAAAAGTAGGCAAGTCTATGGGAATAGGGAACAGAAAATATGCAAAACTATAAAAAATAGAAACAAACCTTTTGTGTGAAAAAAGGTTTGCTTAATAATTGCAAAAAAAAAAACCAAAAACATTGTTACCATGTCACTAATTGACATAATTCCAGCTTGATAAGAAAACAAAGTGATAAAATTAAGACATTAAAGACCTTAATTTTCCTTTAGAAACTAGAAAATAAGTTTATATCAATACTCATTTTTTTAGTAAGATAAGATTTAGCTGCTTTTATCACACTGCATAGACATTCATATTTCACAAATGACAGCATTACAGCTCTTAATTCAGATTGGCTTGTTCTGTCACTGTGTTATTCGTATTAGAAGGTGATTTTCCTGCTCTGCTCTGCACTGGTGCAGCCTCACCTTGAATATTGTGTGCAGTTTTGGTCACTACAATATAAAAAAGATATTAAGAGTGTCCAAAGGAGGGCAATGGAGATGGTGAAGGGCCTTGAGGGGAAGCCATATGAGGAGTGGCTGAGGGCACTTGGTCTGTTCAGCTGGAGAAGAGGAGACTGAGGGGAGACCTCAGTGCAGTTACAACTTCCTCATGGGGGGGAAGAAGATGGGCAGACGCTGATCTCTTCTCTGTGGGGACGAGTGACAGAACCTGAGGGAATGGCCTGAAGTTGTGTCAGGGGAGGTTTAGGTTGGATATTAGAAAAAAGTTCTTCACCCAGAGGGTGGTTGGGCACTGGAAGAGGCTCCCCAGGGAAGTGGTCACAGCGCCAAGCCTGGCAGAGTTCAAGAAGTGTTTGGATGATGCTCTCAGGCACATGATGTGACTCTTGGGGATGGGCCTGTGCAGGGCTAAGGATTGGACTTGATGATCCTGGTGGGTCCCTTCCAACTTGGCATACTCAGTGATTTTGTGAAAATACATCTTAATGCTTACTGACAACAATGGGTTAAGTCATCATTACTCAGCGGTTTGGAGTTCTCACAGGTCAGCAGAACCTGAGGACTTAATTTATCTGTGGAAAAGATTCTATTGGAATGAAATGTTTGTAACATCTGGATTACAATTAAATTTTCAACCTCATATTGTACCTGAGTGTTGAAAACGTGAAGTAGTTATGTGTTTTGGGGTTTTTTTGGCTCTTGTTTTTTGGGGGATTTTTTCCCCATGTTTTGCATTATTTCTCAGTTATTGTTGAACATATTTTCATTACTGTGATGGAAGTTTTCATTCTCTGTGATGGGAAAAACTGCCAATTTTTTTTTTTATTTACACCTATATCTAGACAAAAAGTACATTTAAAGCATTGGTCATTTTTTATAACACATGAGTTTTCTATGTTTTAGTGAGAGACAATTAAGAAATCAATACTACCTCCTTATATACATTTGCAATTGGTGTTTATTATCTTTTCTGACAAGCAGAGGATAACATAAGGGGACATAACTTGTCATTACTGATTCTAGTTCCTGAAATCTTTGACTTCTGTGTTCTAAGTGTTTTTTCAAAGTAGCAGCAACTAGTTTTTAATTATGTTGATAACATGATAGTAAATTTTCTTACATTATATTTGCTTATTGTCATTAGGTGGTATTAATAGTCACATTATTATCAGTACTTATTTTAGAATAATAAGAATATTAAAGACTAATTGCAATCTGCAACTGGGGTGATTGACCTTTGTAAACATTGCATTATTTTAGGTATAAATGTGATAAATTAATTACATCAGATTTCTTTTTCCTTAAAAAGTCTGTCCTAGAAGCTGATATTTGAAATGGCTGCAAATAACACTGTCAAAGGTGTATCTCATTTCTGCAGAGGCATTTCTTCAGACACAAAAGTGTGATGAAACAGCTTCTATTTTCCAAAATAAGATCTTATAACTTGATTTTTAGTTACCCCATCCAGAGATTTAGGAAGCAAGGGAATCAAATAATTGAATGACCACGGTATAAGGAAAAGGTGTAGAAGTTTTTTCTTCCATGCAGTATTGTATCATGCAAGTTTGTTTTGAGTGCACATAGCATTGTGTGCAATTCATATTGTAAATATAATACTGTTTATTTTTTGCACTCCAGATCTGGAGTTTACTGCAACATGGCAATAAGATGACAGAGTCTGATATTTTTGTTGCTGCTGCACCTAAGAACTCTTGTCATGAATAAAGATCTATCAGCCGAGACTGAATCTGTGTTGAATTAATCTCATCTAGCTTCAGGTGCTTAAATCAGGCTCTAATTTAGTGGTGTGATACTGATATTTTAGAGTTCACCTCACAGAAAGCAATAGATGTCAATGCAACTCCATGCAGCTAAGATCTACTTGAATTATGAGATCCATCTGAGTAGTCCATATAAAACTCTATGAACTATGTATATATGTATTTACAGGGTTATTAATCTTATGTCAAGCATCAATAGCCCATGAATATTCCATTTTAGGTTGGGCTTTTGCCCATGAGAAAAAGTCTTTTGATCATTTGGATGGGTTGATGCAACCTTCTCTGTACAGACATTTTTATTCTGATTTTATTGATGTTGGTAATGACTTTTCTTAATCAAAATCAATATTAGGCATTCTTTAGCAAAATGGACAGTTACCATACCTATTGTGTTGCACTGAATACAATCCGTAAATACAAAGGAGACCAATTTTTAAAGATATGTATAGACTGTAAATTTACAGATTCAGAAAATGTAGCACAAAAAGCAAAATGTTTCTAAATTGGGTTTGCATTGGCAAGTATGGGTAGCATGTAGGCTGCAGGGGTGGCTTCTGTGAGAAGCTGCGGGAAGCTTCCCCCATGTCCAAAAGAGCCAATGCCAGTGAGCTCCAGGATGGACCTGTCCCTGGCCAAGGTTGAGCCCATTAGCGAAGGTGGCAGCACCTATGTGATAATACAGTTGAGAAGGGGAATAAAAAAAAAAAAAAGAAAAAAAAAAAAAAGAGCAGTGCAATGGCAACAACAACTGCAGTCAGAGAAGAGAGAAGTGAAAATAGATGAGTGAGGGAGAAACAGCTCTGCAGACACTGAAGTCGGTGAAGAAAGTGCTCCGGGCACTGGAGCAGAGATTCCCCTGCAGCCCATGGTGCAGCCCATGGTGAGCCGGAGGATGTCTGCGAGAAGTTCACACTGGTGCAAGCTCAAGGCAGGACCTGTGGACCTGTGGAGAAAGAAGTCCTTGCTAGAGCAGGTTTTCTGTAGGACCTGTGGGGAATCCACGCTGGAGGAGTTTGTGAAGAACTGTAGTCCATGGAAAGGACTCATGCAGGAGGAGTCATGGAGGACTGTCTCTGTGGGAGGGGTCCTATGCTGGAGCAGGGAAAGACTTTGGGGAATCATTCCCCTGAGGAGGAAGGAGCAGCAGGGACAACATGTGATGAAGTGACCACAGACTAGATTTGCCTTCCTTCTGCACCACTGAGGGGAGGACATGAAGAAACCAGGAGTGAAGCTCAGTCTGGGAGGAAGGGAGAGGCGGGGGTGAGGGTGTTTTAGTTAATTTTCGTTACCCTACTCTGATTTGAATGGCAATAAATTACACTAATTTCCTCACACTGAGTCTATTTTGCCCATGATGGTAATTGGTGAGGGATCTGTAGCTGTCCAGATCTCAATGCACAAGCCTTTCGTTATAATTTTTTTTCCTCTCTACAGCTGAGGAGCAGAGTGATGGAGAGGCTTTGATGGGCACCTGGCATTCAGACAGGGTCAAACCAACAGTTTCTCTGCACAAACCTGTCAATTTCTGTTTTCCTGTGACTGTTGAGGATGAAAGGCAGACCCAGAATACTCTGTTAAAACAAAGATAGAATTGTAACTTTTCCACTATAATGGGAGGTGCATAGGTTGTAAAACCAAAACCAAAACTAAACAAATAAACAAAAAAAAAGAAAAATAAAACAGTGCTAATAAAGCAGAGATAAACCAAAGCAACCAAAATCCAGTGTTACCCCATCACTTTTCCTTGTCTAGTTCCCTTTTATATTTCTGTTTAAGTTTTCTTTTTTAATCTTCACTAACCTTTTTCACAGCTTCTATATTAAAAGAGGGAAAGATTGGCCTATCCCTGAAACACTCGAGTTAATTCATGCATGACCTTGAGTTTAAATGCAAAGAAAAACAGGAGCAAATTTCTAGGAATTCATCAAAGTATTATTGTGTGCTGCATTCTGAGATATTTGCACTTCCATAGGTATAGGTGGCTCTATTCAGATCTGAAATGATCAACAGATTATTTTAGTTCTTTTTCTTTAATGAACAAAAAGGATTTAAAAAAATTTAACGAAGGTAAGTTCTGGTACCTCCTACAGCAAATTATATTTGTACAAAATCCTATAGATTCCTCTACATCTGCTGAGGCACTATTTATCCTGTCCATTCAAGATAAGGGACTTTCTTTTTAATAAAGTCTGACTGCTGCACAGCAACTTCATTCGAAAATCCTTTATGTTTTCTCACTTTTTTATTCTTTGGTTATTATGTTTTGTAGTTCACGGACTCTGTTTATCTAAAGATACTTTTAATTCCTGAAGCCTTAGCTTCTTAATGGACTTATTTAATAAGTCCTTATGCTTTTCCACTTAAAATTCACGGCGATTATGAAAAGCTTCACCTGTTTTTTTATGTGTTACATTTTGTCAAGTAAAAGACTTTATGAAGAGATTGGAGAATTGATCCATTAACTTTCTCACTTTTTTCCCCCTAGTTTTCTACTGATAAAGGCATTAGTAAATTATTGCTCCTGCACACATCCTTGTCGGGAAAGGTTTGTTTATTCTTCTGAGTTGATTCAATTAAGGTATTCAATCAAGCACTGAATGTAAAACAAAAATTTAAGTCCTTCTTTTCTGAAAGAGGACAACTAGTTACTTCTTGTATGAATAACCACCAGTATACTTTTAATTTTCAGCCTCGACATTTCTCATGTCTGAAGTCAATGCAATGAAATGGCTCATGCTGAGACTAGGACTGTTGTTTCTGTACTTATAACTGGCAGTGTTATGGAGCAGTGACATCACCTGTATGATTTAAAAGTTTTTTACACAGAATAACAGGAATATTTAGATGGCTTAAATGTTTAAAATCAAGAGTTTTGGAAACTGCATGCTTAAGAAAAATGCCAACTGATAAGACCACAAGATTTTTAAACCACAGGGCACTTATATGTGACAAGTGGTACTCTAGCTGTTTTTCTCTTTTTCTGTAATTATTCTTTGTGGAGGAATTTTTCTTCTTTCTCTGAGACATATTTGTCAGAAGAAAAAAGCATTTTCTTTCATAATTTTTATGAGTATGCTTTTTGAATGTGAAGATTTCTGAATCAATACAGTGCCTGATGTTCTGGCTTCCAACAGCCTGTGGAAATGCAATACAAAATTATTGCCAATACCCAAAATATTCCATTGTTCTATGATTTTGCTAGTGTCTGTTCTGCATCAACAGTGATTCGGCACAAATTATGTACATTATAACATCACATTATGCATACTATCCTATTTTGTTTATATCTTACTTCATATCTTTTTCACAAATAAACTAATTTCTGTGAAGGCTTTAGTGTTATGTAGTTGAGACCTTCTGGCTCATGGATTTAAATCCATTGATGTTAGCCTTATCGAGGGCACAATTACTATTTTAAACCATGACTTGTTACTTCCTCAGACCACTTCAACTTACATCTTGGTCCAGTCCTCTTAATCTCGCTTTGCAAGTATCTTAAGCATTACTCATATAATAGTAGTTGCTTTCTCCTAGTAAAGTCCATCCAATGTTTTTTAAATGCAAATACTGAAGCACAAATGGGAAAAAAGTTTCCTGAAAGGATCTTCAGCTGGTATCAAGAATAGGTAAATATCAGTATTTGGTAATGATTAGTAAGTCTAAAACTTATTTTGTTATTCACAACAGTTTACAGTCTCAGTATTTCAAGATTTCCACACAGAGACCTGAAAAAAAATCATTGTTGTAATCCATCCATGCTACCCCAGAGGTTTCTCTTTATGGGTTTGACAGTTTTTTATAACTAGCTTGTCAGTCAGAATCTGAACCTTGCTACCTCTTGCTTTATGTTTGCATCTCACAGGAAATATCTTTGCCTAAGTGGGTTGCTGTAGTTGTGCTCTGAAATGAACTGTGTTAATAGATTTCTCATGTTGCTTAAACATGAGAAAGACTTAGCATTGCCCTGGAATGAAGCATTCATTGATAGAGTATTGCAAGGGAAAGTCACGGACACCACGAACTGACCAATATGATCAAGGTAATGCCATTTATTGTTGTGAAAACATCCCTTAAATAACCCAGCTAGCACACACTGCACACACACTGCAAACCACCCTGTGACTGGTTAATACGAATAACACACAACTCTATTGGTGTAAAATAAAGTCCTCGTGATCTCTCTCTGTGCCACTGTTTTTCAATCTTCTGCTGCAGCTTCTCTAAGTTTACATTCCTGTCCCTGTTGATCTCCACAGAGGCTTCTTAAAAGTAGCTTCCCACTGCAGTCTTAAAGGCCTTGCAGCATAACTGCATCTAAAATTGCAGGGTTGCTCACATGTCCATTTTCTGCAAGAAATTTCTCAACAATAGAGTTCTGACAAATTCACCAGGAGCTGTGGTGAGCTTGGTAAGGATGCCATCTGGTCCCTGCAATTGTTAGTTTGTGTTTCTTTTCAAACGTTTATGGTGAAAACATAGTATAGTGTCATTAGTCCACTACCCTCCTATGTAATCTCTTTTTTTTTTTTCTCCTGGAGTTTGATAATCTCTTTTAGAAAGAGTGGATCTACCTTTACCTAAGACAGCCTTGATAAATATTACTTTTTCCCTCTCTAACTGAACATCCTCTTCTATTTTCTCTGAAAATAATAAATATTCCTTCTTAGTTTTATGGGACTGTTTTAAGATGATGTACTGGTTTGGGCTGAGACAGAGTTCATTTTCTTCATAGTACGAAGGTCTGGTTTGTATTTGTGCTGAAAACAGTGCTGATAACACAGGGATGTTGTAATTATTGTGGAGCAGTGCTTACACGAAGTCAAGGCCCTTTCTGCTTCTTACACCACCAGTGAGGATGCTGCGGTAGCACAAGGAGTTGGGATGGGACACAGCTGGAACATCTGGACCCAGGTGATCCAAGGGATATTCCAGACCATATGGCATCATGCTCAGTAATAAAAGCTGGGGAAAGAAGGAGGAATGGCCTCAGTTACAGTGTTTGCCTTTAAGTCAACATGACTCATGACGGAGCCCTGCTTTTCTGGAGATGGCTGAACACTGGCCTGCCCTTGGGAAGTGGCAAAGAAATTTCTTGTTTTGCTTTGCTTGTGTGTGCAACTTTTGCATTAAGTATTTACATTGTCTTTACATCAGCCCATGACTTTTGTCACTTTTACGCTTCTGATTCTCCTCTTTATCCCCAGGGGTGGAGGGGTGGTGAGCAAATGGATGCACAGTGCTCAGCTGACAGCTGGGCTTAAGCCACAAGAGGAGATTAACTCTGATATATGTAGTGTATTTCTCCTAAGTTTTTGTTTATTTTCCTCTTACACTCTTTTCATAACTTTCTTGTCTGAAACCATTATTTTCTACCCATGTTATTTATTTCTTAATGTTATTTTGTTATTCTATATTATAGATTAGGCATTTTTTCCTTAGAATTCAAGAGATGATAATGCATCATGACTTTAATCAGATGCAAGAGGTACAGCTATACTACACAGAGTTGCTAGTCAGTAATACCTGACAGTAATACCTAGTTCTCTGTGTCTTAACCTAGCATAATTTCTTTATTTAATGAAGAAATCATCATCTAATTTCTGCTCTTATATTTTCCCTGAATTGTTCTAGAATCACTCTTATCTCTTCAAAGATTTTGTGATAAAAAACTGCTTTCTCATTTGGAAGTACTTATCCCTACACATTATGCAGTTGTTTTGAAAGAAAACTTGAGATTCACAGTCTGTGAACACAGTCATTGCCTGAGGCAGAATCTTCAGTGTAGATTGATTGTTTGAGTTTTAATTTCCTTGCTTTTCTTTTTCCTGAGTACATTAGTATATTTCCAGTTTCCTTTCTTTTGTCTGCATTGGTATTCCTATGTTTGCATAAATCCAGCTATAAAGCATAGAAATTGGTCTGTGTTTATCTTTAAATCTAAATACTTTAACTGGAAAAAACACCTTGGTTTTCATTTATCATCATCAAAATCTTTATGACGGTGCTTGTTATCTGTTTGAATACAGAGAAGAAATGAATATACATTCTACCTTCCAATCCATCTGACTAATCATATTAATGATCATGGTGTGTTTCTAAGTGATCTCTGTAGGAGTTCTATTATACATCATAAGATGATTGCTGAAAAGACAGCAATCAAAGAAGAATGAAACACCAACATTTAAACAAAAATGAAGAAAAATAATGTAAAATGGGGAAAACAAAACATAAATAATTACTCCAAGCATAGGAAAAATTTTATCTTGTATCACGTGAAAAGGGGAGATTTCCTCAACTCTTAGTGTGAGGAGGTCTCCTTGGCTCTTCTTGTTTAATTTATCTGTCAGTGCCCCAGGGAAGCTGAGACCCTTGTGCATGACCAGTCTGCCAGCATCCCATTATGAGGACCCTTTAATGAACAGTCCTGCTGGATTTGGGGGCAATTTGACTGCCCTTTTCAGGGATCTAACAGAGTAAGGGAGACCCCTCAGTTGGTCTTCCCCCTTTATCTGAGTGTGTTACCTGCTGTCGGCCACTGCCAGCACTTGTGAAGGACTCACTCTAACAGTTTACAGAACTCCATTCTTTATTAATATAAAATTGTGATAGGTTAAGATTCAAAGATTGCCAGTGACAGATTTTGACTGGAAAAATGTATTTAAAGCAATATACAGGCAAGCCCTAATCCCCAGGAAAAGTATTCAGTGTACACAGAGTATAGTTCTTACCCAAATGTGTCTCTACGGAGGGAGAAGGCAGGTTCAGCCCATTGACAAATCTCAGCAGATATGTCTTTCCTCACTTTTCTCCCATTCTCAACTTACTTTTATACTATTTCTTTGTGTTTAGGTGGAGCTTGAGTGACTTTGTTGTAAATACCTTTGTTGCTGATGGTCTAAAATTCTCTCGCTTTGTTTTTAAAGATACTGTCAAAGAAATATAGAGCCCAGTGTTGGGGGTCATACCTGGGAGGCAGGTAACTTTCAGATGGAGACGTGTGTTAGTATTACAATTTGGGTTTAATGAACTAAGTTCATCCAAGGAGAGAGATTTCATCTCAGTTGTTGGCTCAGCAGCAGGACATCTCCTGTCTCTCTTGGTGACAGGTGCTGTGCATTTTGTCAACTGCAAAGGACCACTGAGTTTGCTTCCCTGCAGGGACTTCTAGTAGGCCTTGCAATGTGTCTTCACCCCACCCTCCATTCCATCCCCCTTGGCAGGTGCCTACTGTTCTGTGGGGAATCATCATGGAGCATGCCAACTGCATACCATCCAGGGAGTAGCAGCTGCATTTTACCCTATCATTTCTGTACCATTATAACCTGTTAGAATGTGAATATAACTTCTTGGTTTCCTCAAATTTTTACCCCCAACCATCTTCCCACATCTTGTATATGAAAACTACCAAGATGCACAGTATTGTTCTTAGATTTATTTTTTTTCCCCTCAAAATCATGACTTTCATTTAAAGATTTGAAAAGTGTGATATATTTGGAATATCATCCTTTATATGTCTTTACAGTGAAACACAAACTAACAGACTGGTGATTCTCAGAAATCATTTCAAAAATTCTAAAATAAAAGTAATCTTTGTGAGTTCAATAAGGCTGTCCTTAACGCAAAACTAAGAATTTGAAGAATGAGTGGCTAAAGATCATACCTACTTACAATATCAAGAAGACTTTAAGTATTAGGAAAGATATTTATAACCTGTAGAGTATTGGAAGATGGAAGATGAAAGATGAAGTAAAGTTTGGGAAATGTGGCAACGAGGCTGACAGAGATGAGAGACTGAACAGCAAGGGGTAGAGCTGCAGTGGATCCTGAAGATGAGAGAAGGTTTGAACTTCTTTTTCATGAAGAATGAGTCAGGAGGAAGGCAGAAGACAGAGCAGGATCTGGGAGTGCACATGCACAGGAAAGGTACAGAAGCATCCCAGGTGACACAGGCCTGTGGGTCTGGGTGGCAATGCCCATGTTTCTATCACCAGTATAGGACAATATCTAAAGACGGGGTATGGAGATCTTGGTGGATGAAACAGCAAGCTCGGATTTGACCACATTACATTTTGACTGAGGAAAGAACAGTATCGTATTTTCTGGTGAAAACAATGTAAGGACCCCAAAGGCTACAGAGTGCTCATGCAGGAACCCTGCAGGCAGAGAAAGAGTGTTCAGTGCAATAAACTGTTTCATGAAGCAGAGATCACCTTTTGGTTACATTAATATGTCATGCCTAATATATGCCTATGGCAGGAGGCATAACACTATCACAGAATCAATTAAAATATCTATTTAAAAATAATTTGAATAAAAAGGTCTATACTTACTTTATGTCAGTTTAAATAAAAAGCCTTGCACTTATTTCAAATGTATTGAAGATACTAAAAAATGTTTCTTGTAGCCTGTGGTAAAGTCATTAAAGAACATCCTCACAGTTACAGCCTAGTTATTTTATGGAAAATTCAAAATATATTAATTTCTTTTCTTAATTTATATCTTTGCAATAAGAGTGTGTCAGTATCACTTGTGGTACTATTTTCACCTTCTGCTACAACCTTTCATAAGACTGTGTGACACCCCAGGCTCTTATCACAAGCTCATCAAAGGGGTTTTATGTTAAAGGTACACAAGCTTAAAAAATCTGCTTGATGGAATAATTAAAAGGGCATAATCTTCTTTAATCTCTCCTTCCATCTTGAGGGCTGGACCCTCAGTTCCAGTCTCTAAACTGAGGTTTTCCCCTTAACTCCGCCTTCCAGGTGGCAGGTCAATGCTTCACTTTAGCAGGCAGCAAGGAGCAGGGAGTTTGAATCCTTATGATATTTCCTCCCATTAGGGAAACCCTCCAAACACAATGCCTGTTTTATTTCTCCTCAGTCATCTCAGAGCAAGGCACCTGCCTGCCCCTGCCCGCACAGACTTTCCTTGTTCATTGGACTCCATCTCCTCATCCCCTCAAGAGTTATTACAAGCAGATGAAGTTCCGGTTCAGGGGAGGGGTTTGGCTTTACCATGGCAAACTGCTTCTCCCCACAGTGAAAGCAGATGATGGACAGCATAGTCAAGGGAGTCCACCTCCTTCATAGAGCTGGAAAACTCCATCTTGGCCCAAACTTTTTATTCAGGGAGTATAAATTTCAATACCATGTAGTGTAAAATAGTTTTGTTATGTGAAGCAGAAATGAAAAAAGCACATGGCAATAACACTGAAGGGTGTACATGGATAAAATTCAAGGCTGTGGAACAGTTATTCATTTGCTGCAAATGTGTTGGTTTTGTGCCCTTTTTTTTTCTTTCTTATTTTATTTTCTGTTCTATATTTACTTTCAATTATTGCTGCCTACCGGAGACCATCTTATCCATAACAACAGCTTTGCTGAAACAAAGTGAATAATCAGTTTGAAGGGGGGAAAAAATTGTTTGACCCAAGCTTTTTCTTCTCTTCAGAGGAGTAAACTGGAGTTTAAAATCAGCAAAATTACAAGAAAAGCTGCTCTGATTAACATTTGGAATCGATCTAGATGAATAGATATGTCTCTGTTCTGTAATAATGAATTAAGTGTGTAATTTTCAAACAGTAATTGATTTGTACATACAGGATTGAAAAAGAGAACATGCATACAAAATGGGTGATATGCCCAAATTACAGAGGAAGGCCATGTTATGTGTCCTAAATGTGAGCCTTCTGTCTAATACAATGACTTACTTGCATAAATTAATTGAATGAGATTGTACCTATTTTCTTTACTTTAGTACTCTCCTTCCTGTCTTCCCACATAAGCTGTCATGAATAATTCCTGTTCAGTGTAATATGTATAAACATGTATAGACAAATATATAACCATGATATGGACAAACAAATACCTGATCATAATCGAGTAGACAGTGCTCTATTATTTTTCTATCAACACATTTCTGGTATCTACTAACAAAATGCAGGTAAGTAAAGTCATACTAACGTTTTCAATACAGAAAGCATGGTCTGGTATTTATTTTATTTTGCTTTGTTTTATTTTATTTTATAATGTGCGTATAAAACCTGGTATATCTTGCATTTGTATCTTTTTTTTCACCTTGGTTACTTCAGGCCTCATATTCTTTCATGCAAGTTGAAAATGAACATAAATTGTTAATTGTGACTATCATTAATGCAAAGAGTGGTTTTGTACTAGATTTATAAAATCAATTTGGAGAATAAATAGGTTATTGAGGTCATTCCATAGTGTCAAAAAGTGATCAGGAAACAAAATTACATGTAACTGATTTGTTTCACTGCATTGAAGTGTTACAACATAGACTTTATGCAGTGGAAAGTGAGTTTCTTTGCCAGTATTAATCAAATTTTAGTTATAACCTTTTATAAAACTAGAATCCTTTTATACACTACCAACAGTTTGTATTTTTTAAATTAATATTTTCTCAATAAATTAGAGTTATATAACATCCAAGAATATGTAGAATTATTGGCTGTAGCCTGTTGAGTTACAGCTCTTCTGTTTGGCATGCTTATTAAAGATTAATAATAGAGGTATTTTCTCTTTTTAGACTTCAGTTCAGTAGTTAAATCATGACAACAAAAAATGTTTTTAAGTAAAGACAATGTACCACTTCATATATATTTTCCATTCAGAGCATACTGTTGAATGAAAGGTGAATTAATTATTCATGTGATCCTGATTTGAAACTACTTCTATTCTCTATCATGAAGATCAGCTGGTTCATGTCTTGTGATGCCAATTTCCCTGCAAGCTTTCCCTGCTTGTCTATGTGCTTTTCACTCACTACTGCAAGATAAATTCTCAAGCGGATTTTTGACTCATGAACCTCTGTGAAGTCCAAGACTATGAGAGTACAAATTCCTCCCACTAACATGTAGTTCAGGTTACATATATATATAATATAAAAAAATTATGCAGAAAGTTTCTGAACTGTATTTATTCAGAGTCTGGGTTACTTTTACAGTGCAATAATATATAGGCAGCTGACTCATCAGAGCTGCTCAAAAATAATGGTGCTTTCTAATTAAGTATCTGCTATCTGATCCAGCTATTGTGTTCACCAGAATACAATGGCTCTTGGCTCAGTTTTAAAGTTCTAATGAAGAGGAATTTAAAATATACCCCTGTTTTTTTGAATCACACAGCTTCAGCAGTTAATACTTTTCATTGTCACCTTTGAGTAACTCTTCTCATTCTAGGTTTCCTGTTTGAATGCTTGGAACATGTAGTGTGAGTTTGCACTCACTTCAGTTACTGAATCCCACAGTTAAGGAAACGTTCCCCTATCTCCACCATACCTTTTTACCTGGTGTCATCTAACCTACATGTTCAGTAGAATAGGTTTAGACCTCTGGGCTTGAAAGGGGAGACTTTTTTTGTTCACTTCATCAGATGTTTCTAAGTAACATATGTATAAATTACTAATTATTTATGATAATTTTGCATGGGATTACATCAGATCTTTTAATCAGAGCTCGAAGACAATGACCAATATAGTCCACAGTGTTTTCTTTGAACGGCCAACAAGTAAAGTGGTGTGAGGAAGGGAGAAAGGAGACAGAGAAATACGTTAAGTATAGGAAAAAAAAAAACCATGTGAGAAAAGAATCAAGCTCCCAGACATTACTAGTGCTAAAACCTCTGAAAAGTGGCTATTTCCATGATGACTTTAAGGGTATATGACTATAGGTGTCACATAGAAGGAGAACATGTCTATTGCATTCTTTGGAGACGCAGAAAAGGATGTAACTCTTAAAAGGTAGAGGTCGCCTTTAGGCTGAATCAACTAGTTTCTTTCAGTGTTTTCTGCTGTATCACATCCTGGTCCTTGTGAGACCTCTTATGACTGTACTCCTTACCTGTCCTCAGAATATAAACAGTAGCATGAATAATAGTCTGTATGATATACATTTGGGGTGCAGGTTAGAAATAAGGCAATATCATCGTTGATAGTATAGAAATAGCTAAGTAAGCAGCAATAACAAAAGAAAAAGCCTGAATGACTTAGAAAAAAGTCTTAATATTAGACTAGTTAACTGACAAAGATTCCTGGATGAGATAAAAAAAAATCTACATTATTTTTTCTTTATACATCTTTTTCTTTCTTTTTTTTTTTTTTTTTCCTCATAGACCATTCAGCTAATAGCTAGCTGGTGTAAAATTTAAACACACCTTCGTGGTCCTAATGCTAACAAAAAGTGACAAATTGCGATTAAAAGGACGGTAGGGGGAAGAAAACTACAAACCAAACAATCTAATATAACCAGCTAACCATTAGCATCACTGAATCAATTTTATACTCAGAGTAGGAGACAGTAAAAATGATTACCATTTCTTGTGTTATAAGGGCAAAAATTTTGGAAAAAGTTATTTTGATGAAAGTAAAGTGATGTCCTACCAGTTACAAGCACTTCTGGCATGGTATGGAATGGAAAATAGAAGGAATTGAAAAGCAGAAAAGACGGGAAGTATATAAAGAAACAAATAAGGAAAGAAAAATATAACTTCTTTCCTGGGGTTTTCTCCTCATTCTTAATCTTGAAATAAATAGAGAAGGAAGATGAAGAATGTTTGTAAGCATGATACATACTTCTGCCGGAAACACAGTTGGGCAGGCAGTCACCCCAAATTTCAGCTAGTTTCTCTAGGTGCAACAAATTCAAAAGATCTTCTCCTCTATGAGTCAGTGTAGAAGCTCCTTCCAGAGGTCAAACAACATCCCTAGTCTGAAGGAACTTTTTTAATTGATCAGCAAGATACAGATGTTTAAAGTGCAGACATTACTGTTAGAAGCCTATATATAACGGCTTTTACTTATATTAGAGATATTTTCATGCTTGAAGCAAGCATGTAGCATGTTCCGGGGAATTATCATAATTTTGTCATCTCTCTTTCTTCAGTATAAAATGAATATAAAGCAAGTGTAGCTTTTCAATGTTCTCTTTCTCCCTAAGAACTCAATGAACTCCGGAAAAATCCATTTTCTGTCTTTGTCTTAGCCATTCCAGCTGCAACTGTGGAGTCAAAACAGTGTTTTTGAAACAGAAAATATAAATCTTTCCATTATATAGACTTTCAATCACGTAATGTATTTTAAAAAACAACCAACCAACCAAAATTCTCATGTTATATAATCACTGGTTTGGTGTCACATGTATGAACAGATTTTGGAGCCCGTGAAATGCTTTTTAATGGGTAGTGAATAACTGCAATGCTAAATCTTGCAATGCAAAGAACACAATCCCATAACTTAGCAAAAATTTGTGATTCCATCCACAAATCCATATACATAAAGTTCTTCTGGCCAGTTACTTGTATTTCTGAAGCAATTGTGGTGGCAAGGACAAGAAATAGAAAAAAATATGTGGACTAATGTTTGCTTTAGAGTATTGAATTTCCTGTCTGATGGAGTTTGAAACTACATAAATACAAGTTTCTGCTATGTTCCAGGGAGCAAAACTTTGGAGGAGCAAAGATATTGACATCATTAGTAAATAAGTAAATACGCAAACATACATAAACAGCATAACATTGAATGTGTCAATCACTGTCTGTTTTGTGGTTACATATAGTGTGTTCCTGTGTGTTAGGAACTTGATAAGAGAATGAAATGAATACTGATTTCTGCTCTCGACTTAGGCTGTGGAAAGACTCAAAGCTATCGGTCTGGAGAAATAGATCTGCTAATGAAAAGGGGCCAGGGAAGACTACTTAATGCAAACAGCAAAATTGGCTGTTGAAAAAAAACAAACCCTGGTGTTCTCTTCTGGCCAGACACTTCAAACTTCACTCAAGATGAGCAATGCTTGCTTACCTTCGTGAGTGTATTAAAGTCTATTCAGGCAGTTGCGCAGGGCCTTGAAAGCAGCAATCCTGGAAAATAAAACTTAGTAAAGATTTGCCATCAAGGGGATTTGGAGAGAGAGCTGAGTAGTAAAAGTCAGCAGACAAGGAAAAAAGCTGCAGTTGGCTGCAGCTTTATAGACAGATTACCAAGCTGATCTGAAGAGATGTCAGGCAGGGTTGCTTCTGCTGGGAGGATGAATTGGTTACATACCAAAGATGTATTCCCTCCACATCTAGGTTTGTTTATACATGACACGGATATGAACCCAATTACTCTTCTCCCAGTTGCAACTGAAGTAAAAGAGGACACAATTTCTTTGCCCCACAGTCTGCGAGGCAGAGAACTGTTTACCCCTGTTACTTCTTCAGGTCTTTCCCAGCTTCCTGCATGTAAACCCCATCTTTTTGCCATCCAAATGCCTAATGTCTGCAACTTCAAACAGGTAAGTATCACACTCAATCAGGCTTGTGGATAGAATCAAGGGAGGCAATATTTAGAGCATTAAAAATGACACAGATTATGTCAACTGCAAAAGCTAAACACTGAGAAACATGGGATTTGTGCTGGCTAGTTACTGAGACATAGGCTTTTAAAAACAGAATGCTTGATTCTCATTTACCTAGAAGGTGTGACATAATTTTTATATTTGTCATATGCGCACAACTATGTTAGAAATCAGAACAATTAGAACAGACATAAATTAATATATTCATACATTCATATGTGTTCAAAATAACTCTGATCTGCTACTTGCCTTGGATGATTATTTTATTGCTTCCAGCTATCTTTGACACATAAAAGACTTAAATTGTTCCTTTCATTCATCCTGAAAGTGTTTGACAGACCCATTAGCTTCAACAAGGTCTGTGACTCCCTTGCTGACAGCAATTAGGACTCCCAAAAGGTCCCAAGAATTTCATAAGGTGAAAAAGAAGATCCTGAGATTTATTTTTTGCTAAAATAGGGCTTTGAATTTCCAGAGAAGAAAATCAATCTAAAATAATTAAAACCCATGTTCTTCCACTCCTATTAAATGATGTTCTTTCACTACTATTCTGTTTTGTGCCAGATTTGAACAGTGGAATCTGGAGTGTATCTCCCTACTCCTACATCTCCTTCAGGTGAAATTTTCCCATTATCAATGAATTCATGCATTCATTTTTATCAAGTTCCCTTTCAGAGAAATAGTTACCTCCTCATTAGGTTAGATAAAGAGACAACAAAATTGACAGTAAAATCCCTTGCTTGGCTCAATACCTGCATTCTTGTATTTGCTCAGAGTAGATACACAATCCATGAGTTAACTCTGCTGTTTCTCTATCAATTTAAATAGACATAAGGCACGAATATTGAATTTTCCCTTTGGAAGATTTTAGGTCCAGTACATTCAACTGTAAATTTATTTCCTCTTTAAAATTTTTGACTAGTTTTATAACATTGCAGAAGAATTATATGAGAACTAGACAGAAAAAGATAAACTGAGAAGGAATAGCAATAAAAATATCAGATTAAGATTTTAAAAACTAAGGTAAACCCTATCAATAAATGAAAAGAAATCAACATTTCTGCATCATAATTCTTAGCATTGCATAGTAGGTGTGTTAATAGATCAGATTAATCTAGGCCTATTTTCTTTCTACTGAAAGATTATATATCATTAACCAAAACAGGAGTACAAAATAAATAGCATTGGTATCCAGCCCTATGTAAGGTAAGTAGCTTCTGAGATGTCCACACTCCAGTGAGCCTGATCCTCAAAACATGAATGGTAGTGAAGACTGATTTGGCTAAATGAGAGTAAAAGAAGTGCGAGACAACTCTTTCAATGAAGGAAAAGATTGTGTGCATGAAGAAAAAGACAGTACAGTGTTATAATTATGGTGGGAATAGTGATGACATTAAATAAAAAAGATTGTTCTGTCTGTAGTGAAATTAAATTTTTTACAGACCAACTGAAGTCTGACATTAATAGAAAGGGTTAAGAGAGTGAAGAAATACATGACATAGGGGAAATAATTTGATATTTGTGTTTAAACCTTACAGGGAGACGCTTAAACCCAGCTGTAGTGCAAGCATTTTTGTTGCTGTGTTAGGTCTGGGATCTTTACTCCTTCTGTCTTCTCCTACATAGATCAAGCTCTTAAATCACACTGCAGTCTTTTTGGAAAAAAATCTAAAATATATTGTGTTATGAGTAAATGTCAAAATAAATTCTTAACTACAGTATATCCAATGCAAAAGCTAAGTGTTCCTAAACTCATATGAGTTAAACTGTGTAAGAGGATCATAAACAACATCTTTTCAGGACTTCAAAACTCTTTTCACAATTAAACATTCTTTTGCCTTTTTTTTTTTTTCTTTACAGCGAGTAGGACCTGCTGTGTATAATATTTGAAGTTTCACTCTTAGCTTTAAAAAACCAGGCACTTTTCCAAATTCATTGAAGTAAAAACCATCAGACATTTTGAAGATACTAACCTGAAAAAATTGACAAAGAACTATAAATAAAATTAACAAAGCAAACATTCTGTTTGAAAAATGTTATGTGCAACACACAACACAGTAAAGTAGTTCATCAGTTGAAATAATTTCTTGGAATTGACAGTAATAACCACATATAACAACTACTAATCATGTGCATTCTGCAATATTAACAGATTACAAAATGATGGTGCTGCAAAACTTTAAAAATCAATAGCCTCTATGGGTTTCTTTTTAAAATAAAAAACGTGCAAAGATGGAAGAAAATTATGAAAATATAAAGATAATTTAATTGTCTTGAGGTAGGCTATATTTCAATTAGCAGGCTTCTCTTTCCTTTAATAAACCAAACACCAGTGATTTCCATGAAGAATCCTAAGGCCCCCCGTGTAGAAAAGTTATGTTTTTCTGAGTTAAAGACAATGATTCAGGCATTTTATGGCATCACTGGATGAACAAGTCAATTTAATAGCCGATAGCTGATAAGCATTAAACAGATACTATCACATTATCAATCAAATCAGTATTTTTTATTTCTTACATCTACTGTAAAACATGTAATCAGTGCTTGGCTACAAAGGATGCTGCAGACAGTGCTGGAAAAACCTTGTTTTACTTATGAGTTGAATTTAGTGACTGAGGAGGTAAGAATAAGTTCTTTATTATATCTCATATTTTGGCACAGGGTCATGGCTTGTGCCTCTATCTATCAGGTCAGCAAGTATAGTTCATTAGTATCACAGGAAACAGTGAATGTTATAGCTTCCAGAAGGAAAGATATCAGCACTGTTTAAAGGCTTGATGAGATAAAACGATAAATATTTTCTATTCATTCCGTGCATGGTAGATTTAAAGTGGAAATAACTACAATAAAAAGAAATAGATTCTGTAACTTTCCACTCTATTTTATATCTAAAGCTTTCTGGCTACACTTACCTTCCTATATTATTCAATTTAAGTGAATGCTTGCAGAATTGAAGTTCTCTGATAGACATGTTCAGGGCAAAGACAACTTTAAATGTCATGTACTTGAGAAATTATATAATAAAATCACTTACAGAAGTGACTATGAATCATAGTACATGGCATGAGCAACAGAAACAAATGAGGCAGTGTGATTCCAGGTGATCAGTCAGACTGAACTGATAACCTTCAAAATAATGTCCAGAGTTCTGAATTCTTGAAGTTTTCTAACAGAGATAGGCTACAAAAAATTCAAAACCTCCAAATCATCTGCGGAAGCCTACATGTTCTCATGCACTTTAAATAATAAGACATGTAAATCTGGTAAATTTGCCATACAGCACTTTAGTGCTGGATCTTTGTGGTATTTCTCAGCACATTTATATCCTGCAGTGAATAAATTGTGATCAATTAAACAGTTCTCTGTGGAAGAAGCCGCACTGTCATCATCTGGCATGTTGCAGGAAAGACATATCCCCAAATCCAAGTCTAATGGAGATTGGAGTGATTTGGTTTTGCCTTCTATTTTCCTTTGTTGTAGCCACCACATTGTGGCATAGCTCTAATTTTTATTTTTAATTAGTGGCTTCTGATCAGTTGAACTATTGCTCCAGATTATATAGGAGAGAAACAACAATTCCTAGAATAACACTAAGAAACACCTGATGCACTCAAACTGTGAATGATCTTAAGTATGATCTTAGATGAAGATAGCTCTCAGATTAGGTAAGTTCAACCACTAAGAGCCAAAGACTATGAACAGGATTGTCTCTTTAAAAGAAGGATTAACGCAGCGCATGGAAATAGATAAGGAGATAATCATATACTATTATATCATGTAATTTATCATAGTAATTTAGAGACTACTTTCCTGACTCTTACACCTTTCTCACAGTGAGCGGGTTTCTTGCGTAAACACTCATGAAAGTGCTTATGGAAAAAAGATGCCATTCAATATGATTAGATGTATAAAAGCTGGCTCTAAAAATACTTAATATCAGTAACACAATAATATTTTTTTTAACTATCTCTGCACTTGGCACTGGTTAGTAATTTCCAATTTTAAAAAAAGCAGCAATTTCAACAATATGCATGGTTTCAGTAAACTAACTTCATTATTGGAAAACCATAAGCAAAATATTTAATTTTGATCCAAACAGAGACACTCATATTACTTGTACTAATCTTTTCCTGAGTTTGAGCTTAACGTCTGTATACAGTGTTATTACTCTGTGTAGACATTACAGCCCAAGAGCAACCTCCACCTCTGATTATGCAAACCTAACTTTCTCACCTCTCTCAGGCTGACAAGTAATATTCAGCACAGGTAGTGCAGCTGTAATGCTCTCGAGAAACAGTGATAGAAAGTTGTGTCTGACCTATATTTTGCAGAAGACTATTCTGGTCCCACAAAGACAAGCCTTTTACTGTTTAACGAAGTCAGAATTAAGTGTTTTCCTATTTCTTAATATATCTTTTCCTTGTTTCTTCCTTCAGTTCTTCAATTCCAGGAACATTTTTCACATTCCATTTTTTTTTTATTAGTCCCCAGTTAAGACAGATCTTGAGGAAAAATGTCAAAATACTGGAATTCCCTGCAGGCTTAAATTCACTGTAGTCTTTCTGCCACTATCTTACATTATTTTTATGCAGCATATATCAGCAAGTATAAAATAATAACATTTATTAGGGAAAAAAAAGATAAAACATTTAGTGAGCTATTTCTCACAAGAAAGAGTAAATTAGTCTTACAAAATAAACTTTGGAAAATTTTATATAAATTATTTGCTTTGATCTATAAATTCTACAGTAAGTATTATTTTGTATTTTTCAATGTATTTTACAAACAGGGAACTGAGAGAGTAAGAGAACGATGGTAGCATTCCTTAAAAGTATTTACTAGAGTGTTTAAAATGTGGTTTAGTAGTGAGTGATCATAGAGATTGTTGGAAGTGTAATATATACCTTTACAACGGAAGAACTCATGGTTTATTTCAACATGTCTTGAGTGCACCAGTGAAGGAGTTTGTGACTCACATGACTAAGATAAGACCATATCTTTTGTGCTTTTTCACTTTGGTTTTTACAGTACCACTTAATGGCTGGAGTCCCCATAACATTTCAAGCATTATAAAGACAAGTGCCATGTATATTATGTAAATCATGTATGTTTTATAATCCTTTCTACTTCGATAATTTCATTATGGAATAAAGAAGTGCATATATAAGAAGAATATTGTTTGATGGATCAGACAAAAGTAACTATTTGCATTTATAATTTTTTTATCAGGTTTATATTTTATAGTTAGAAATAATCAACATCAGATATACTGAATTAAATTTAATTTTACCTATCTAAAGATCAGCTGTTTAAGTATACTGCCAAAGTCTTTCCTTGCTCTGACATTTAAGGGAATTCACAAAGTATTCATTGATCTTCTAATGTGTAACCAGACAAATACTCCACTACCAACCTGTATAACATTTCTGGTTTCACACAAGATAGTTCTTCAGCAATTTGAACAGTACCACTCTAAGGCCAAATCTCATGATGTCAGAATTATTTTAAACAAAACAATGACTTAAATGATTATGCTTAGATATCTTTCTGCTGCTTCTAAAATGCTGCAATTAAAGCATTGTATTAGTCAGTAATAGGTTTCAAATATCAAGAGACACCAATTTAAAATTCTTTTAAAACAAAATAAAGCAGAAATGGAAATTAATTATAATTTATAGTTTGCAATTGTATTTAATGCATCTTTTATAGACTAGACTGTCAGTGGGACCTTTGGCAGATAAATTCCTTATTAGACACTGAACATGACCTCTGGGAACATTGTCAGTCACAGAAACACCGCAAACTCCTCTATATCTTTGTTTCTGCTTGTGAAATATTTGGGATACACAGGTTATTACAGCTGCAGATGTGTGTCACTGCCTTTGTGTCTACACTGTTAGGGACTCCAAAGGCTGATCTCTTGCTCCTAGGCCAAGAGGTGCAGGAAGTGAAGTTCTTATTATTTCCCAACAATAAGCTTCTAAGAGACAGTTATCATCTCAGACAGAAGTCACTAAGCTTTTCATTCTCATACAGAGGAGGTTAAATTGATTAGTAATTAAAAGATGACTTCTTCTGCTCTAATTTTCAGTGGCTGGGTACTCAGATATCGTACAATTGATTTTGAGAGTTTTGTTTTTTCATATTAAGTCCATATCAAGCCTTACAAGACATAAACTGTACTGTAAGTAAAATCCATTTACTAGAAATAGTCTTGACTAGATACAGAAATCATGGATGAGGCTGACAAGAACACTAAAATAAGACAAATCAAGCCTTTAAACTCCCTACAGTATCTGAGACATCCTACCTGGCCTGAAAGCTATGGACACAAAATCTATGAGCCTTGCTGGAGTGTCAGCAGAGTATTTCAGGACATTTCAGGTATCATTTCAGATATCCACTGTAGTGGGTTGACCCTGGCCAGATTCCATGAACTCATTAAATCCCTTTCTGCAACTAGGCAGAAGGGAGAGGGGTCATCCACCCACCACCCTCATGGGCAAAAAACAGACTCAAAGTGAGATAATACCTACATTTATTACTAATAGGATAAATGCTAAACTAAATAGTGAGGAAAAAAAACAGTCTTAAAACAAACACCACACACACACACTTTCCCCCCACCCCTCCTTCTGTCCATGGGGGGTTGCAGGCAGTTGCAGTTGCTGCCGGTTGTCATGTGAGTTCCCCCACCCCNGAGCCGTTCATCTGCACTGCCGGCACTGCAAACTCTGTCACCCAGCACAGCTTGGATATTTACATGTAGACAGCTATATTTTAGTATCTTCAGCGCAGGAGACCTCACTCTGTACCTGGTAGATATCAAAAGCTGACTGACATGAATCCCAGCACTATATCCTGTCCCACATCCTGAACCAAAGCTGCTGCTTATTTCTTTCGTGTAAGGTCCCATGAGCCTGCCCGTGGACAGCAGCACCTCAGTAACAGTACTGGCATTTCACACTGAGGTCCAGAGAACAATCTGAGTATAAATTTCTGCTCACCTGTACTGCGACAAGCATTTGACTGGATAGACAGTGAATTATTCAGGGTGCGGATCCAGCTGAAAACTGTCCCAGCAAAAACACAATAGCTGTTGCTCTTTTGCATCAGTCATCCTGGTGTGGTTTGCCGCAAAGAAAACCAAATCTCTCTCCTGGTGTTTATCTGCGGCTTGAAGCGGTAAGGTTTAAAATGCTTAAAAAATTATTAAGTTGGGACAAAAGAGAACGGTAGCAGAGATAGGTCATGATGTTACAGAAAAGAGTCTGTTTGGGAAGGTGTGATTGCAACTGTATAAAAAAATCAGTACTGCCTGAGGAAAAACTGTCAGTTTTAACAATTTTTGAGACCTTAATTCTATAAAAGTCTAATGATTTCATGTTTTTTTCAATAGGAGCATTTTTAAAAGAATCTTATTCTTGGCATGGGTTAAAAATTTAATTCAAACAATATCAAATAAAACAGGTGGCTAATCACAACTGCTTTATAATAAGCTGACAGATTTAAAAAAAAAAATGTTTTTTCCATGTTGTCCTGTATATGATCTCATTAACAAGACTTTCACCACTAAGTTTAAAACTGGAGCAGCATGAGCAGACAACGTGCATTAATGTTTTTGATTCTGCAACATTACATTTATAATTTAGTAATAAAAAAGCAGTGCTATTGCAATGCGTGTTCTATAGGAAATGTCAGTAGCAGCATCAGGTAACCCAAAGGTGTAATCAAAATTAAGCAACACATCATGAATTTTAAATATGAAGTGTTTTTAAAAACTGCACTAGGATTATTTGCACTTCAATAATTATTCATGGATGATATGTGCTTTATATTATTATCTGTGAAGGGATAATCGTCAAACAAACAAAAAAAAAAGGTAAAATCTGTCAAATAAATTAAGTTATGAATTATTTGTTCAGCTCTAATTTTACCTTACTAATTTAACTTTATTCAAAACATGCAAGCATTTTCAATTTATAAAA
This sequence comes from Grallaria varia, assembly GCA_013396735.1. Classification (NCBI taxonomy): domain Eukaryota; kingdom Metazoa; phylum Chordata; class Aves; order Passeriformes; family Formicariidae; genus Grallaria; species Grallaria varia. The sequence goes on from VWZG01011333.1 coordinate 603,966, forward strand.
GTAAATTGAACGTACAAGTAATAATTTATCTGGTCTAAATAAATCAAATCAAGTGCTATGATGTAGGAAAAGATTTTAGTAACAACAATTATTAAAATATCAAAAGGATATCTGTCTTTTAAACTATGCTTTAATCCATTGTGTAAATTCCCATTCAGTGGATGCATTATGCATACTTTGTAAGGCCCTTAGTAAAGTGAATAGACTTTTTTTTAAGTTGTGAGAATCATTCTTAGCATAGCAGCTATCTGCTTTAACCTCAGAGTTTTAAAATTAGTTACTTACTTCTAAGCCAATTTACTTTTGTATGCACTGAATAGAATTGTCCATTTTTTATAGATAATCTATCACCTCCTAAAAGAAGTCCCTAAAGCAGGTGAGCACACATCATTATTTCCATGTATTCTCAGCCAGAAAAGGAGTAGAAGGTAATTTATTCAGACTTTGAGATCTAACTTTTGGAAGTCTGAATCTGGGTGAGATGAAGCCCGTCCTTTCCACTGACATGTGTACGACAGACACATCTCAGTTGTCTCCATCAAAAGTCTCAAATAAAGAGTGCCCATCAGTTTCCACAACTCCATTAATGTGAGTCATTGAACCTATAACAACATGGTCCGTTTGGGTTAGAGTCATCTTCAAGGAGAATGAGGTGATTTTTTTAAGACATTATTGTTATTCTTACTGTTTGTCCTTGATATATATATCTGCTATGCGTAGCCTATCTTGAATTATGGTAATTATGGTAAAAACCCCAAACCTTTAAACTGTGAAACAAATAAAAAACCAAACAATATCTTATGCGGGAGATTTGCCTGCCAGACACGAAAACTATTTTAAAAAATTCCTGTTTTAATGGCATACAAAATGAACCAGCTACTACTGGAGTATAATAATCTACATGAACTCTTATCTTAATTTCTTGTAATAAAAAGTTTCTTGAAAGGTTAGAAAAGCTAGATATTGGGCTGTCCTGTGTAGTCTTGTTAGGTAGCCCTTATTCTGAAATTTCTTTTGTCTGATGGAGACACGTCTGTGGAAAAGGCAGAATGCTGAGAGTGTCTGAGATATCCTCAGAGTGGAGTTCATGCCTCTGGAGAGCCACAGCAAGGCACAGTTGTTTATAGTGGAACTCCTGAAATATTTTTAGTGTGGCCCTGCTTTTAGTATGAAAAAATAAAAAAAAAAAAAAGGAATTTTTAGCATATATTCACTGAAAGGGATGTTGAAGGAATATTATAGAAACAATTTACATTCAAAACAGTTGAATTTAGCTTATTTTAATTTTCAATAACAAGCACTGCTTTGTATATTCATTTTGTAATACAGCAGACTCAGAGAGTCGCTAAATTCGAAGACAAATTAAGTTAACTGCACTATGGATAAATTTGATCAAATTGTGAGCTTCTTATAAACAAAGTGAGGATGGATGCAAATGCTTCGGGAAAGGAAACTGAATACAACCTTTGTGTAGGTCCTGCAAGCCAAAGCTAACGAATGTTTAACAGCTCTGCTAGAGAATTTGTTGTCCAATAATTTGTCCAGAAGTTCACCTGGTTTGAAAGGTATTCAACCCCCTCCTAAACGGTTCGGGTGGAGTCATGTCCTCAAAGCACCTTCCATCCACCATGTAGTACATTATATATATGTTCTCCTTTAGAAGGTTGTTTCATGCAGTGCCTCGGGATAGTTTTTATAAAAGATCAGTAGTACTTTTGAACTTCTCAGTGATTAAATAATGTGTCTGAATTGCTTTCAGGGACAGATAAATAAAACACTTATGGGAATAAAGAGATTAATATAATAGAGGTGGAATGAAATATAACACATAGAAAAAGCAGTATCAAGGCTGGTATGTCTATATTTTGACTTCCAGATATTTTAGTTTATTGGGACACAGTTTTGTGCTGCGCTCATCTCAACCCATACTCATAAACACAGTACGTTTTTTCACTCCTTTCTTAAATAAAGTGAAAATGCAAAGAAAAATAATTTCAGACACATCATCATAAGAAAAGGTAAACAGACTATGAGGCATGGGGGCTGCCATACTCACAGACTAAGTGCCATCTGTATAAACCCAGCCTCCTCCATCCACACCCATCTAAGCAACTTTCTTGAAAACAAATTTAACAGCTTTTTTATTTGAAATGAGAAAAGTCACAATATTTTGTGCATGATTTAAGGGAATCCCTTCTCCACTCCCAAGATACTTTGTTCTTGGATTAATGGGCATATACAAAATAGAGTTCGTTGAAAATACAAACAAACAAAAGGTGGTCAGGAAATGTTAGTGAAATAATCATTGATCAAATGACTTTACCCATTTCAGGTGTTGGCCACAATGGTGAGTGATGTTTATGGCAAGTACATTGAAGAAAAAAGTGATTCAAATCATGAGAAAAACCAAGACAGGGAGCATTACATTGTACATAGCAGTTAGGGAATGATAGCAAACAGATGAAGAATAGAAATTGCTGTGCCTGTCTACACTGCTTTTAAAGTGATGTGAACATGGAGAGACTTCCAGACAATTTATTTCCCTTCTGTAGTCTCCAGGACATTCAAGTAGTATACTAGAAGTGGGCTGATCAGCCTGGTCTGTCCCAGAAGGCTGACAGCTTTAGCACAATCACTATCTGAAACAAATAATTAATTTGATTTTGGAGTGACTTAAGAGATATAACTTCAAATGCAACTGAAATAGTTTTACTGGGCTGATGTGCACTCTAAAAATTTCTCCTTAAAAATAGGGTGAGGGCAGTAGAGTCTATATATCTTGAAACTAAATAAATTCATGTTACTTTTTGATCAAAGTATGCTATGAGTTATTGAGTGCCAATTATTTCAGCGAGTCAGCACAGTTTGCTCCCACCTCATTAATGTGCCTCACTGCAGAAAGCCATGGGACAGGGTATTAGAATTCACTTGTCTGGATTATTCCAGTCTAGTTCATGACACTCTCAAACCAGGTCCCAAATTAAGAAAGTAGTGAATAAGTATTCAAAAAAAGAAATTGTAAAAACAAAACAAAATTATATATTTTTAAGGAATTGCCTAAGCAGAAAAATGTCTTCAGTCTTCATTGCAGTAAAACTAGAGAGACGCTAAATTATTTTCTAGGGTTTTTTCCCTAAATTTTATCAAACATTCACTTTTTCAATTTGCCACACAGATTAGGCTAATAAAAACACCAAAAAAGAAATCTTTGATGCAGATTGCAGTTCTGCCTAATGTTTTGCTGACTCAGTCCTGTTTAATTCTAAATTAAATGAGCAGCCACAGTAAATCAAGTCCAATATTCCTGTTCTCTTACCTACAGACATAATTACATGCCCCTTAAGAGCTCACTCCATCCGTTGCCAGAATGGGAAATATTTAGGGGAGTGAGCAAGTGGAAGACTTCTAAACCAATCCCAACATTTGGTAGAAAAAGCTTAGTGGCTTAAAAGAAAAAGGTGAAAACTTACAGGAGGTGGTTATGTAATTCCACCCGTATATAATCTAAATGATTCATGTGCCTGCAAGGCCTTATAAAACAATCTCTTCAGCCATATCTTTTACTCTGAATTCACTTTGGGGGTCTGTTGGGTCGGGGCAACATCTTCAAACTAGCACAGCAGCAGATTGCTTGTGAAAGCAATAATACAGTCTCTGGCACAGATTGTCTTTTTCTTGGGAAATTAGAAGAAGAAAAAGCAATTCTGCTCAGTAAGTAATTCTGAAGTACAAAGTGTTGGAATGAGTGGAATAAAAGTCTGTGTAAATGTGTCCACAAGGGTTCTGAATGTGCAACAGGCTCAATTAGGGGAAATCAGTATAGTGGGTTGATTTCTATACTGATTTTTTCCCTGTTTTGTTTCTTAATTGATTTACTTCTGTTCAGTCTGCTTCACAAATTTGCATGTTCTATGCCCTTGAATAGGGAGCTGACATTCAGTAGAGGGAACAGATCATCATACCCTGAGAAATAATGGAAAAACTGAACAAAACCCTGGGGTCTATAAGCAGGGATTTGCCAAGTACGCATTCTGAAAGTGATGAAAACTGCGGTGAGTAGAAAATTGAGACTTTCTTACCTGATCTTGAATTTATATTTTGTGCTGATGCACTCCACAGACATTCAACAGCATGACTTGCTGGCTGGGAGCAGCAGCTGGAAGCTCTTTCTGGCAACAGAAGGCCAGGAAAGATGAGCTGTAAAATTATAATGAAAGCAAGTTTTTTTAAAGGAAGAAGAAATAAAACAATTGCTCTTGATTATTACACCAAATGTGAATTTGTAGCTTTAAATCATTGCTGTCAGATTAATGCTGTGGAAAACAAGAAGAAAAAGGACCCCAGATGGCTTTATTTAATGATTTTTTCTGGTTTACAGGTATTTTAACCCATTTGTAAATGTGTACTGTGGTTTGCGTATGCTCTTACATGTGCCCACCAAAGAAAATATTTCTAAGTGATATATTTGAGAACAGAGGAAGAGAATAAAATCAGGAAGAAAAATACAAAATGAATAACAGCGTCGTTTGGATCTCACTTTATCCAAATGTAAACAAGTAGAGAATATACGAAGGAAAGCTGTAGCAGACAGAAAAAAAAACCCAACCAAACAAACAGAAATGTAATATTTTCAAGGGTTACTAAGAAACTTGGGAGCCTGGGTCCTATTTTTAAATATGACATAAATGGCCAGGGGAGGCTTGTGATGGGACTTGAGGCTCGGAAATCCCATTGTATTAACTTTTGTGTTAGTGAAAATATCAGCCAACACAGACCCAAAGTGAGTGTGTTAATGAAAGCCACAAAGGAAGAGATTATCCAGGCTAATATGACATGTGATCATTTGCGAATGTACGGTGGCATAATTAAGCATCTGAGCCAACATTTTCCCCCCAAGTATTTCTAAAATTATAAATTAGATTTCTAACTCAGTTAGGACACCTTAAGAATTTACTGTGAAAAATTACGCCTTTTTCACCTTTCTTATCTAATATGATTACAGACTATCACTTCAGCCACAAGTTGTTTCTCAGAATATAAAGATCCTGTCTATCAAAATCCTGAAATCACATAGCAGTGACCCTGTGTTCAGCACTGGTGAGGCCACACTTCTTTGACAGGACTACAGCAAATTCTTTGACCAAAAAACATTGAAATTGCAACAAGCAAGTCCCATTGATGGATCCAACGGGGGTCCTGCCAGTCCCCTGGGGGGTGCACAGCCTTGCTCTGGCTGCCTGTACCAGCACTGCAGACTCATTCCAGTGCTGGGCAAGCGTCTGCGGGTATTGAATCCCATCTACCTGCCTTTTCCTGCCAGTGCTGACTCTCCAACCATTCCTGTCTGGTTTTCCAGGCATGGGGGAGGCAAATCAGGGCATTCATTAGTCACAGAGGAGTGCAGGTGACTAAATTTAAGTGCCTAATTGTTAGGAATGTTAGGCAAGAATAAATAAAGATCCAAATACAAATATTGTTAGGAAGAGTCACGTATATAAACTTTCTGTTACTTTTTTTCCATCCATACTCCATGTTCACCTGTACAGTAATTACTGTAAGTTGTTATTTTAAAAATCTGATTTACTTCAGACCTGTTTATCTTTTTTTCCTGTCTGTAAGTGCATAGAGGTGGAAATGGGAATCATGGAAAAAATGAGAATACTGGTGAGATTTTTGGTGTCTAGGGGTTTTTCACACTACTTTTCTTGTTATTTACTTGCCATTATCTTCCAGTCTTGCTTTAATCCTGCTCATACAGAAAACTGAATTTACTTAACTTTTTTAACTCCATATTTATAGAGTCTAAAATAATTTTATACTCTGCTCCAAAAAATTTTCATATTCCTAAGGAAAGACCAGGTCAGAATTCCATACATCAGAGTAAGATTTCTGAGGTATCTACACTCTGTATGTTTATTTCCATTCTTTGAGACTAACCTAGTGCACAGCACAGCAAAAACTGTATCACAGAATGACACACAAGGCTGTTTGGTAATATCATCCTAAGATGCTTGTACCACTTCCACCATAAAATAATAGCATTTATGTAAGAGTTACTTCCTCATAATGTATGATCCTTGACTTCAAGGAGATGGAGATAACTTCTCAGCTCTGTAGCCAATCTGTATATTTTAGCCCATCTCATCAGCTCTGGAAAGACAACTCCCATCTTTTTCTCCATTTACATGAACCAAGGAAAGCACATTTCCTTTTATTCTGCCAAATTAATCACCAAATAATTGGGTTTTTAGATACAAGATATGTTTTTGTATCCAAGCAGCAATTGCTGCTAAGGATATGCTTTCAGTAATTTGAAAAATTATGTAATTCTATAGTATTTTGACAAAGCAGATTTGAAAAAAAAATAGTGTGAGGATTATTTTAGAGAAGGCAGCACTAGATGGTTGCAAATATGCAATAAAGATATTTTCTTCTTCAGCATCACTACACGTCTCTTACGTTGAGTCTTCATCTTGAGAAAATTTATTTTTCTCTTACCTTTAATATTTTCAGGGGAATATTTAAGGCTGTTAGCATAATACAAAATTATGCATACAGAAGAAATGTGCAGGAAAATATCCTACAAAATCCTATTATTAGCAACTTGATCGAGCTATTGTTACAATATTTTCACTAAATAAAGGGTTAGTGGTAAGTGTACAAAATTTGTCTTTAAATGTATTCAAAATTCATAGACTCCCAGTCCTTCAAGATTAAAAAAAAAAAAAGACAACTGCTGAAAAAACAGTAACTTGATATTTCCAAGATGTATATTTAATGTACATTTGATCAGAGGTCAAAATAAACAAAACCATAGGATATCTGACAACATGCAGGTTGTACCTGAAAGATTTATGCGGGTTTTGAAACGTGAAAGTTCTACAGTAAATAAATATTGTAACAGTGTTTATTGTAATAAGAAGAAAGATGGACTCCAGATATTGAGCCTGTGCAGCTTGTATTCTTCGATGTTTTGATCTTTGCTACTTCTTTCTTGTGTAAGAGGTATAATGCATTTTAATGAGGTAAATGTCAACAGCACAGTTAGGGATCACTTCCAAGAACTCATATCTATTAAATGAAATATAGTAATCTCTTAAAAATAATGCTACTACAAACTTTATTAAGAAATACTACACTTCAATGATTTTCATAGTAAGTGAATTTTTTTCTTCTTCAAGGATTTTTTTATTTAATAGTACAGTTTTATTTTTAAAATTATTTAAATTCTAGCTGTCCAGTGATTAATATTTCCAAATAGGTATAATTAGACTTTAGGGATGGCTAGCCTTTCAGATTTCTAGTTTAATTGCTTTTTAACTCTAATTAGCCAAAAGGCAGCTAAAAATGCCCAGAATTTTGTTTCTTCCTTTGGTTGAGAAAAGTCTTGCTTTTATGAAAATGACCACAAAAATCCCATAACAACAAAAGAATACCAAATTGTCTACCAAATTAGTCTAACCCAAAATTCTAACAGGAATAATAGCGTCCAGAAAAAGGGAGTCTGCTCAGTGTTTGGTGAAAGGGGGTTTACAACTTAGTGTACCCTAACTAGCAGAGGTCGTTGTGAGGATACTCCACTCCTCCCTTCCTCCCTGTTCCTGTGCGTCCACAGGCTGCACCTCTGGTGTCTCCTGGCCCAAGGTCTTTCCCACCCTTTGGCATGTTGACTAGGATCTAAAGCTGAAAAAAAATAGGTAATGAACATAAATAAATAAAATTAATGTGTTCATTTTGCAAGAGAGAACAGGAACTATTATTCCTGGGTAACTGTAGGAGCCGTTCTGGAAGTAACTATGACCTTGTTCCCAATCATTGCTACTAAGGCTTATTGTCTCCTCTGCTCCTACACAGTCATATGGATCTTCAAACACTTCTCCCAGCTTTCGTGTCTTCTTGTATATTCTTGTGTTGCTTTTATTTTAGAGTTTGCCCTTTACAAACACCTTCTTGAAAATGATTTTTCTTACTTTACATTCATGCAGGAAAATGAAATGTTATCATTAAGCACATATTTCCATACTGTATATTTGTTTAAAACATATGTTCAATGTCTTGTTTATTTAATTATGCTGTATAAGTCTGATCAGTTTACTGCATGATTGATCATGATTCTGTTTATGGGTTCTGTCATTCTGCAAAGTGTTTTGTAGAATAACTACTGAATAATTATTGCTTTCAAGAGAAGAAAGAGACCTTTTCTTAATAAGTCATATCAAAATGATCTGCTTAAGTGTCTCTGCTCACTTCCAAGCTAATCAATTCATTATCAGTAGACCACTGAGACCTGAGAGCATTCAAAGCAGCAAGATCTCTTCATCCAGACCTTGGATATAAACTACCCATTGAATGGTAAATTTATGATTTGAGACTGCTTTTTGGGAAATGGATTTTCCTCTCAAAACTATCTTCTGTTTTTACTGTATTCATGTTTCAGTCTTATTACCATATTTTCATTTCTTTATTATGCATTTAATGACATTTTGCTCCATATATAAAATAAGCAGTGAATATTAAAAAACATTTTCATGTGAAATTTCAGGGATCAAACTGATATCACTATAAAAAGAACAGAGATGTTCCCATTCGTAATGTTCTTTTTACAAAAATCTATAGAACATTCACTTCAGAATCAAGTAATGCATGTCACTGATTAAAAAAGCTGAAGTCATCTTTTCAAATTTCTAGTTCATAAAGATTACAACAGTTTTAAACCAGTTTTATCCATGGACCGTCATACTTGTTTGCATAAGTGTCACATGACAGCTGGATGAAGCTGGGAAGTTAGATAAATTGTTTTCCGGAGAAAAGAATTCATATGGGAAATTCCTATAGCAATGTAAAGCTGTCAGGGTAGCTTTAGAGTACATATTTTCCAGGACCATTAGAGAATAACTAGGTCCCAGGCAGAAAAGGGTATTGCCTTATCACTACATCCTCAGGAACTATCAAATAAGTACCTTAAGTGTTAGGACATGCACACGTATTAGAAACCAGACTTGCAATTTCTCTAAATTGTGCTTTATATCATCCTTCCCTAAGCACTCAAGAATGATGAAATGCAGACATAGATACAGCAGAGCTCCACAAAATGAGCATATTTCAGTCAATGCTAAGATCTGGGACCAGATCCAAAAAGTACTAGGCATCGTTGAAATCAATGGGAGTTTGGTACTTAAATATCTTTCTGCTTTTCGTCTGAAGTTCACAATGTTTCATCCCTGATGTTTTACTCTGTGGTGTTTCTAACACTCCCTTTATATAACAGAATCATTTTTATTCTTAGGGTAAATTTATAATGACTTAGTGAACTTCATAACTGTTGCATTTTCATGGCCTACAGCACAATTTTTCTTATCTCTGCCATGCCTTTCTTCTTCCTTTGTATTCAAGGATTATAGGTCTTCCTTATGATCTTTACTATGTATCAAACACAATCATGAAATACATAACTTTTTTCAAGTTTTGGCAATTATTACTAATGCCATAATTCCTGAGAATTAGAATGCTGACAATTTAACAGATTTCTGCTTTGAATCTCCTTGATGTCGGCCACTGAAACCTGCATGTGGATATGCAAGCAATTTACATGCTTCAAGGTAAAACCAAATCTAATTAACTCCACACTGAAATATAAGAAATATTCTCTGAGGTGAGGTGAAGTATAAATCAGAAAAGACTAGATGTGAAGATCTTTCAGAATATCTTACCTTAGGGTAAAAGAAACATATAGGTAAAGAATTCAATTTTTGTAATTGTTCACTGATTTTCCCAGTATATAAATGAGAAAAAAAATGGTTTGGAGAGCATGCAGCATATCTTGGAACAGCAAAGGAACTTAAATTCTTATGCTCTTAGGAGGAATGAGGTGGCATAAAATGTGGCCTCATATAATAAACATTTTAAATTGATTTCTTCACAATTCAAACATATAAAATATTTATCATATAATGGACATTCATTATAATAGATTTAAGGCAAAATAGTTAGCCAATGAAGTGAGCTTTTTTATCACCTTCTCCTGTTCCTTGCTCTGTTCTGATTAATACAGCCAAAGGAAAAATAAACTAGATTCACATGGGGTATCTAAGATATAAATTAGTGATATCTACTGCCTTGGGACCAATGAATCACTTTCATTTCTTACTTAGACATTGTGTAGAGGAACAGCCCTGCTTCGTTGTTGCAATGTTAATATATCATTAAATTGTCTATAAAATCCATAGTGAGTTAGCAGTTACTACAAAATATGAATTGATGTACAGTACAGAAGTTGATTTATAGTTTTTCTCATGCACTGTAGCTGCCAGTCATTTTGCTGTATTTTTTTTCAGGTCATTTTAAACGTTACAGAAAAATATTTTCTTTGTAGTACATATGTATTGTTTACTTGGTTGAAGATAAACCACATTGCATTGTATGGTTCCTTCTTATTTATTTTCTTGTGAAACTGAAGCTGAGGAATTTTTTTAATATTCATTCACATAAGGGTCATATACTGCAGCTAAATACTTCATCACACAAGGCTGCTATGTGTTTAACACAGCATCTTTGCTGTCATTTGAGAAAAAATTGTTTACATCCAAAGAAAGCTTAGAAGAACATAATACCATTGGTTTAGCTGAAAACAGATAATTTAGAATAATCACTTTTCAAAGGCTGTATGTTCAAGGCTAACAAAATAGTTTAGTTTAAAACCCATTGACATACGTAGATGAAGTTGTTCACGCAGTTGTACTTCAATGTTAAGAAAAAAAGTGAACTAGCAAAGTGTGAATTTATGGATGATGCTGGAGAAAAAAAAACCTCAAGTACTTTTAAAATTACCAGAGGCGGTGTCAGACCACAACATATATTTGTTTTCAGTGTTGTTGAATGAGAAACATCACCCCATGACAATTTGCCTTTTTTTTGTTTTTGTTTTGTTTGTTAGTTAGGGTTTTTGTTCCCCCTGAGCAAACACAGGCAATGAGGAAACAAGAAGCAGAGGACAGAAGGTAGAATGATGCAGTAAATCTGTCTTGCTGTCTTTCTATCTTTCCCTTGCTACTCAATGCACAGTATCTTCCGAACCAAGCAGAGTAAATAAGTTTGGGGGGGATGTAAAGGATTCTGGGAACAAACAGTTGTCTGTCCTCTCTTTCTACCTAGCTAAGTTCTTGTAAAAAAATTTCAACAGCAGAAACATTTCACATTAATTTTCACTTATTTCTAAACATTCCCATATTTTCTCTGAGTTCTTTAATTAAAGATAATCTTGATTTGCTATGAAAGTAATGAGTAAGAGCTGAAAAGCAGAACATATTTCACAAGAATGTTTTTGGAAGCAATTTGTGTTTTCAGTGTGTAACTGAAAAGGGATGGTTGGTACCTAAAAGGGAACACTGAACTACAGAATCAAAGAAGAAAATTTGGAAGATTCTTTTATGTAGAACTGTACAATATGTTCCTTTAAATATAAGACATGTCACAAGAACTTCAGAATAAAATGGTTTAGTAAACAATCTGTGACTAAAAAGAAGATGAAAAATTTGGTCTTGGAGTGAACGAGTATATAATATTTTCATGAGAAATTACAATATCACAATAATCCTCAAATGCTGCATATAAGCAGAATAGTTAGGGTTAGGGTTTTTTCTAAAGGGCTTTTTCTAAAGTGAATCAAGAATATCTGAGGGCAGATCTCGCAGACAGATCATTGACACTGTTCGGTGAGAGATCACCCTCAGAGTTATTTTTGAATAGTCTTAGGCCATAATGAAATAAACTAGTCTCTGTTTGTCATGATTCCTTTCCAGTCCTCCTTTTATCTTTTTAGAAGGGGCAGCACCCAGAAGCCTTTATTGGCCATGATAAAGGCCATATGTTTTGCTATACAAATCCTTTCCAATTTTTAACATGCGGTTCCTTGGCATATCCCCAAGGAAAGAGTGTAACAGCTTTGGAGTTCCTGCGGAGCTGCCCTCTGCTTTCTCTGTGATGTAGCTGGATGCTCTGCTTTCTTGCCTCTCTGAAAACAAGCTTATTTTCATTTACTTGATCCTCATGAAAATGTAAGCAAAATATTTACAGTGACATTCATTTTATGGTCTTTCTAGGGTGGCTTGTTTGTTTGTTTGTTTGTTTTTTAACAGCCTAAATAAAAGGAGAATAATTTATTTAGTGTAGTCATGAATGAAGAGAGGCCAGTGAAGAGTCCTGTTGCATTATTTCATGATCAAATTTTCACTGTATAAGTTTTCCTTTTCCCATGTTTGTAAGAAATTTAGCTTATACTAAGTCTATACTAAGTTTTAAAACTTTCGGACATAATTTTCCTTTTCAATGAGTGTTGAAGTAGTAGGGTATGCATTTGCTTTTCTCAGTGTTTGGTTTCATATTTCATCTACTGCAAACAATACACTATATTGTATGAACTTTTTATAGGAAGATAAAGTAATAATTCCAACAGAAAGATTATCTCATTGTCTTCAGACTGTATCAGTGTATACTACAGAATTTTTCTTTAAGCACCCTTTTCTTGTCATATTAATCCTTCCTGTATCATTCCTCTTAAAAGAAATTGCTTGATCTACACTAATCAATCTTCATTTTACAGACAAACAAGGAGAAAGAAATGAGAGCAAGCTCCTATCATGTAAGTCCTTCAAGAATAATTAGAATGAGAAAAAAAGTCATTACAACCAAAAAATTATCTCAAACCTCTCCTAAAGTTCAGAAAATTGTGGAAGATATTTTGCTCCTGTCATAATACTAAAAAATTGCATGTAATTATGGATCCATGAATAATACTTTTTCATTTGCTTATATCTTAATTCTTTCAGGTCCCGTGTAAAAGTGAAAATATTGCGATATAAAAAGACATATGATTACTTTAGCATTTTGAGAAGGTCAGTAATTAGAAAATGCAAGGACTTTTGCCAGTGAATATTATTTCCTTTCAGCTTATTTCCTTTAGCTATCAGGAAAGTGTGTGCCGGCAACTGCTACTTAGTCCCAGCTTTGTTGGCAAGGACAGCAAATGTATCAAGTGCATTATATGAAGGCAAATGCAATGTGGCCACCCTTTGTGACATAGAGGTACATTACAAAAACAAGAAAAAACAAGATCAGGTTCATCATCTGACCAGAAAAAAGGTTCAATATGAGCAAAATCTGAAGGGTGCACTTCATATATTCATCTGTCTATATTTCCCTTCTCTACAGACTCTTTCACTATATCTTCAGTATGAAAAATGTAAAACATTTACTTGGTTTTTAATAACATATTCAGGGTTATTGTACTCATTCCTCAGCAAATGACATGGCATGAAGCCAGTCTGTCTTTAGTGAGGACAAAGCAACTGGATGGGAAAAATGATGGTTACTGTTATTGAGTTTTGAGATTTCCCTACATGGAATTGTTTTGAACTGAATTTTAGACATACTTGCAGATAATCTAATTACTTAACTTACATAGGAAATACTGTGTACTCAATATAAATAATACTGTTAGCTGTATCATCCAGATTTAACAATCAAATTTAGAAAATTAAAACTGTCTTAGTTAAGTAATTGACATCTCCAGTATTTCTATTTCAGATATGAGGACTCCTATTTCTCTTTCATGAAGCTTTTACAAAGGAAGTCTATTAAGTGTCTCAGCCTGGAGTCACCACACATTTATGGAAGAACTGTGTAATTAGTGTGTGTATGAAGAATTTCTATAGGGTTACTGTATTGTTTTCCCAGCTTCCTCAAGCAGTCTGTACCTGAGGTACAGCCTTTGATGAGCAGTAGTGTACTGATTTGTTCACAGAGAACCCTCAACTGTTCCTTGATTGATGTAGCAGGGAAGAAATTTGCTTACTGAATGGTAAATGAACTCTAAAATGGCATTTTTTTAAATATAAAATTGCACTTTGAATTAGCTGGGATTAAAAAAAGAAATAAAAAAAAAGTATTCCTTGTTAAAGAATTAGGATAATACTTCAATATGAAAACACACTGAGAAGCTAGAAATGGGAGAAATGTCCCAAGACAGCAGACAAATCTTAACTTTTCTTGCTAATCTGAGAATCCAATGTATCAACCAGGATGTGTTTCCCTTATAGTCTTGTCTGACTGCTACTACAATTTATGTTTAAAAGTGAAATGCTATTTTGAACTGAAAAATTATTTTTGAATAACAAAACTACTTTCCAGTTGTGTATCCTGTAATAAAAATGTATTGAAATTGACATTCTATATTTGCAAGAAAATAAAATTTTCAGTTCTGACACTGACAAAATTCTTCAAAATAGCTTACATGACTTTTTTAAACCAGCTTGTTAAGTTTTACCTCAGAATATAAGAAGGGTGGTATTGTGTAATTATCTGATCAGCCATGGTACAGAATCTACATTTGCAAATAGGGAAGGACTGTCAGGGTAATTAGTTCATTAAAATTTAACCATTATAAATTTGACCTCATTTTTCCTGAGTATATATTTGTAAGTCTATGTTGTGATGAAGAAAACGATCTGTCAGTGGAGGTTTTTCCAAGGTATTCAGAGAGGATGTTTATAACACACAGAAAAAAAATCCCCCAAGCCAAACAAACAAGAGAACAAAATAAGGGGAAAAAACCCTAACAAAACCCCAACAAACTCTGAAAGCCTTTTCTGCAGAATTTGAATGTATTAATTTAATCTAATCTCAGACTTCCATACCTTCCATACCTTTGGACTAAAACCAATTCTGAATTCAATTTTTAGTTAAAAGAAATAAGCACTTTGGAGGACACCGTCCGCTGCAAGATGAGATTGGGCAAACTCCAGAGGTTCACTAAAGGGTGACCAGACAACAAGCACACACGTAGGTGTCTCAGGTACCTCTGTGGACTTGAATCAACCCTCTGTATTTATTACCGAGGTGTGTTTATGTAACCCCTCTGTCCTTACAGCCCACAAATATTTGTAGGTAAATGTGTAGAGCCTTCGCTGAGAGATCTTTCCCTGATGTTTGATCTTATTTTGTCTTCTATTTGGTCACCAGTGTAAGAATATGCTACCTGCTAGTCAAGCTAACAGAAAAAAACTCTTTACATACATTTTTTAACAAGCAAACAAAAATTATACCTGTTGAACAATATGGTTCAGGTAAAGTTTACTATAAGAGTTTTGTTTATCTGGTATTAAAAAGATAATTTCACCAAGGAAGGAAATGTTAATGACAGAGAAGATTTGGAGAATAATGACATACATTACAATGCTCAAAATGTAGACAATAACAGTGAAGATCATTCTAATTAGAAAACACCAATGTTCAAGCACAGAGATGTTGATAATTACTTTAAGTGCTATCAAGGCTTCACTAGAGTCTACTTTTGCTAACTCCTAACATTAGTTAACCATGTCTCAGAGGCATGGGAAACTGCACTGCTTTTATCTTCATTGCATTAAAAAAAAAAAAANAATACAACTTAGTGTTATTTTTCAGTAAAATTAAATCACTCCAAGACTATAAATTCTGGATCGGTTATTAAGACTTTACAAAAGAAGAAAATTTAGTGCTGTTAAAAACAGTGCTATACTCTGCCACCATTTATTCTTGGGCTCTTTATATTCCCAGAGATATATTTTACTGCTGGAAAAGAACTGGTTGACAATTTAGATGAGTGGAAGAATAAAAATTCTTAATCTGGATTTCATGATGCATTTCATGTTGATACAAGGAGAAGGGAAGCTCTTTCAGCTTTGTATGCTACACTGTATAATTCACAGAATAATGATATTGCTCACCCTAGGTATAAGAAAAAGACAACAAAAAACCCTTAAGTAGAGCTGCAGAAGGTCTGTTGTTCTCATCTTTAAAAATGCACTGCAAAATTTGGGATGAAAACATCTAAGCAGTGTTGTAAATATAAAATATGTAAATTGTACGAAGAATATAGAATATATGTCAAAGTAACATTGATTTTCCAGGGGAAAAAGCATGCCTCTCAGTGGGTAACATTGATGTAATCATGCCTGGTATGAAAGCAAAAAATACACTAACTGACAAAAAATATAGAATGGATAGCATCATCAAACTGATGACTTTGTGTCCCAGTGAGTTTGCTGACATCCGCAGGATCAAAAGCAACACTCAGGCAGACAGCAAACCATACTTACGTATATTCTTCTTTCCAGCTTCTTCAAAATCTGCACAGAAAAGAAGTTGCAGAGAAAAAACCAAAACTAACAAACAAACAAAAAAATCAGAACAAAAACCCACCTGAAACTTTATCCAACACCTGAAATAGCCCTGAATAAAAATCTACTATGGGAGTCCAGGTTTGAAGCCTCATAAGCATACACAGACCAACAAGGTCAAGTCTTTTTATAGATTATAGGAAAAAAAAGATATTCCATCACTGTTTCCATTTTGCTTTGTTAGTATATTTACTTGAATTTATTCCTTTCAAGTTAATTCAGAACCCGCTTCTGTGTTTTGAGTGCACGTAATTAATTTTATTGCACAACGATTTCCCTTGATGTGATCACTTTGTTTAACTCTAATGAAACTTTTATTAAACTTGATATGCCTGAAATCATACCAACAGTTCCTCATTAGCATTTAGCAGTCTTATATTATCAAAATTCACGCTTTCACACCTTCATTGCATGGTTGAAGTGCTGCATCTTTGATAGAATACAGAAAAACCTTTCATAATCAAAGCAGGTTATAGAATGGCAATTGAATGAAAGGGTGAGGAAAAAAAACCAAACCCAAACAAAAAGAACCACGACATGGCAAATTACATCAGTTTACTATCCATGCCCAGCAAAGATGGCTTCTTTTGCATAACATTTATTTCAGCAACTTCTGCGTCATTTTAAATTTGCTGCTTAGCTCTCCTAAGATTTCAATCACAGATGAAAATCTTTTTCCACATGCAAGTATACAACTACTTGCATAGTACTTGCACAGGACTTTGAAAAAAAGACTAGCTAATAATTTCCTATTTGGGCAGAAGTTTTGGAAAGTGCAAAAGCATTCCATTGCCCATTGCTCAAACCGACATACTGCGTAAGACCCCATGAAGGGAAGGAAAAAGAGGAAATGAGGTTAGTGAAAGAATTCACAGACCAATGTTCTGTGAAACTGAGTATCAAGGCTCTGGAATAAATGGACTACCAGAAAGGTGTCTGGAACCACAGGATTTTTTTGATTTCTAGATTAAAAATAGTAATAAATTATCTGTGTATTCAGCAGGTAAATAATACAAAAAGTCTATTAAAGGAGTATTTTGTAGATCTGTAATAGCAAGTTTATTATACCTGAAATTCAGAATAAAAAATTCTGACCATAAGGTACTCTTGTTACAGGAACATTACTGGTTAACAAATTTGATCTAAAGCCGGGCTTATAAAGTCATGGCAGTACAGACTCTTTAAAACAATAAAAGTAACACTAACACTCCTTTTGTATTTGATCTAGTTTAGGGTTGATTTTTGTTCTCGTGAAAGATTGATCTAGAATTGTGCTTCAGTTAGAAAAATGGTGTTGTCATATCCAGTTATACCCTGCACAAGAAAATCCAATTGTTTACAAATACCTTTTCAAGCCATTATGATAGGGACTAGAATTTGCTGTCATTTACCAAAAGCCTTAGGCCAATCTGTTATTTCTGACAAGAAAAAAATTATGATGAGAGATTTTGCCAAGAAACTAGCTAGGAATGAATATAAGAGTGAATTAGTAGGCAGCATAATAACAAAGGAGAAATAATGTAAGTTTTCTTGTTACTCAGAAGCAGAATCTACCAGCCAATAACAGAGATTCACTGAGGTACTGGACACAAAAAATCAAGCATAGATTTGTTCTTGTCAGTTCAGCTATTAGAAGTGATGAAAATGTGTTATCTAAAAAGCCCTCCAGATGAAAGACATGAAATACAATATAAGAAAGTTTACAAAAATAAAATGTAACAGTCTTCACGTGGGTGAAATAGGGGAAAGGAGTCATGGTGTCTAAATCATTTGCTGAATAGCTTATAATAGAAGATATAAATTGTGTTCTGAAAAATTGAAAACAGTTACTTGGTCTTGGCCCTTGTCTTCATAGTGTATTCTCTGTAGATATTGCCAGAATGATTTTTAAGTAAATATTCTGATTTTCTGGAACAGTTTGTAAGAAGAACCCCAGGTGCTTTTTGGATCAGATGGTTTTTTATATATAGAATGAAGGACCTATGTCCGCAGGAGTAGAGGTCTGATCTTAATTGATACCAATTTCAGATTAAATATTTCAGCTTTCTATTATTTTCTGCTATCTATTACCTATCACCTATCTATAATTATTATTATCTGCTTGCTATCTTGCTTGTTTGTTATTACTAAACACACAGATGGAAAATAAAACCCAGAATTCAACCTTGCTTTTTTTCCTAGAAATGCCTGTAAGACATTCAGGAGAAATCTAGGAAACAACCACTGATAAATGGTTAGAGCTGTTTCTTGGGAGAAGAGAAATATTATAATATTTATAAAAAAAAACACCAAATGAGAATCTTTTCTCTGTATTTTCTTTTGAACATTTACTTTAAAAAGATCTTAAATTCTTTGTACGGCTAGTTCACTACCAGTAGCCTGCGTTATTTTTCCTATTTCCTTTTTAGTGCAGCAGTCAGAATTGTTATTACAAGGAGAATTGAATGCACCACATTATTAAAGAAAAGGTGAATTTATTAAGACGTTACATTGAATTAAATAACAAAGCTCCAGTTTTCTTTTATCAGCTTATTCAGGGTTTAGATGTGATACAGAATTTTTAGTTTATGTTTTTTCTCATAGTGCTACTTGAGAATTAGCCAAAAGGCTGTGCTACAATTATCTTTTGCTTGTGCACAAATCACATCCTGGCTTATAACAATCATGCTGAATTCCTGTCTGTTGTCTTTTGGAGGACCCCAAACCCCATTCCTAAATCAATGTTTATCATGGAGAAGACAAGAAAATATCCATCTTTGTTCCTTACAAGGAAATACACGACACTTGTAATATGCAAGACCCAGAACTACAGAATAACCTGTAATAACACAACTCATTCACTGATGTTTGTGCCTTTACCTCCTTTCCAGAAGCTTGTTCGTACACATCAGGAGATGAAGTTAATAACAACTATGGGGTCAGAAACACTTGCAACGTGTCTTCAACCTGGAACACTTCTTTTATAAAATAAAAATTCCAGACTCACTGGTTGCACTTTAATATAAAGACCTTAAAATTATACTACAGCTATTAGAAAGTTGATATAACTAAACCTATTTATTAGGAAAATCACGTGAATGTGTTAGCAGGATTCATGGTTTTCTGAGGTGCTGTGTGTATTTGTAAAATTGTGAAGCTCTTGATGTGACCTCACTGAAGACTTCATGTCACAGTGATAATAAAAGCAGCTACATTTGCTGTAGTGTTTTCTTCTCATTGTTTTAGTTCCTCCATCATAGTGCCCAATTTCTCTAGTCAGGTTCTGCTGGCAATATGTATCTACAACGTCGCTCTTCACCTGTGAAGACGAACCACTTCTGGATTATGTGTGTTCTTTTTCTGTTGCTCTTCACCTTACCCTGAACCAGTTCTTAGCGCTCAGGTGGACCAATCACGCAGTTTCATTTAATATATGGTGACTTGTGGATCTAAAAATGCAGACCTGTATCTCCCCCTGGTCTTAGAGGGAAGCTTCTACTTTTACTTGGTTTACCTATGTGTCAGAGAAATAAAAGACAAATCTCAGGCATATCCTAAGTCAGAGTAATTTTTCATAGGTCTAACAAATTCCTGTTTATTCTGTCTTACATTATTGTGCATGATCATCAAGAATTCCCTCTCAAAGACTGACTCAACCTCGCTACAACCCTCTTTCAGGTAGTTGCAGAGAACGATAAGGTCCCTCCGAGCCTCCTTTTCTCCAGGATAAACAACCCCATCTGCCTCAGCTGCTCCTCTCAGGACTTGGGCTCTGGTGCTTCATCAGCCTCGTTGCCCTTCTCTGGACGCGCTTCAGGATCTTAATGTCTTTCTTGCAGTGAGGGCCCAGAACTGGGCACAGCAGTAGAGGTGTGGCCTCAGCAGTGCCGAGAACAGGCGATCACCGTCCTGCTGCTGCTGGGCACAAAAGGTCTGATACAAGCCAGGATGACACTGGCCCTCTTGGCCACCTGAGCACGCTGCTGGCACACACGAGTACAAATATGAAATTATAAAAAGTGGACCAAGGAATATTTAAAAAAAAAAGCTTTCCAATGGCATAAAAAGTATTAATTAAACCTTTTTTATTATTTTTTTTTTCAAATACAACTGAAACAGGAAAAATTCAAAAAATTCTGTAAGGGCAATAGATAAGAAAGTTGTAATAGCAATTTTCAAGAGATAAGATGGATGAGAATAGGAGAAATAAATGCATTACTTTCATTGATGCTCACTGCATAGGAGCTAAGGGAGGTTTGTCCAGAAAATTTTCTTTAATGAGGTAAATTGAAGAAATTGCTGCAGTCTAACATATCACTAGATAAAAATGGTACATTGAATCATAAGAAATTGTCAAATATTCATCTACTGCCCAGTAAGACCTAAAAAAAATAAGTTTTCAAATTACTAATGCCATAATCTATTGCTTAATGAAATTAATTTGCAGTGGAACAAAATGTGCTAAATTCAATTTATTTTTTTTTTTTTATTTTATTTTTTTTAGGATTCTGTGCAATCTGGAAAACTACATGCCAGTAAGTTAGACTTCTGTATCAGGGAAATTAGTATAAAGTGTAATAAAGAACAGAAGAAGATGAAACATGGATAAATATAAACCTCCACTGCTTTATAATAAGGAAAATTCAAGATGGGTTACATAAAAAGAACTTTTTTTCCCCTCAAGTTTCCTAAATTTCTTTGAGGGACACAATGATGTTGCAAATAAAAATGAACCAAATATTGAGGATCATTCATAAATGCCTAGTTTAGGACAAGATGAAAAGTCTCTCAGACTTTAGGATTTGCTTTTAATTAACTGCAATGGATAATTTCACACTTGTCTCATGTAGGTCTGTGACTTTCTGTCTTAATATATGAATTATACTCTTCAATTTAACATTTATCAGACCACAAACTGCTAGGAATTAAAAATTCTCAGGTAATTGCTGTGAGTATATATGAAAAGATAATTTAAATCTAGAATAGCATTTTTCAGTTGACAAATAGAGGGAATAAATCCCACCATACTCTTCTATGAGATTTGTGATGTTCAATATATTTAAAAATAATGTGGGTAGAGTACAATTAGTGAAGCTGTGAGTAACAGCAAAACAGAAATATCAGCCGTCTAAAACTAAAGTCTGACCATAAAGAGTTGATACAAATTTTCAATTGCAACTGACTTACTATTGCAAGAGTAGGAAATAAAGTCATAGTTGAAATGTAAATTGCACACATGGGGAAAAAGAAATCAAAGGCACAAAGCAATCCTAAACATGCCGCTTTGTGATGCACTCTAAATAAAACTACTCCAGTTCAAAAGAGTTTTCTTTGACTAATTTTGATTGTTTAATGACAAACTGAACAATGTTCAGCAGAAATCTTAAGATAATATCAGGAATTATTAACAATAAAATAGAGCAGAAATCAGAAAACATAAGACTTTATAAATCCCCTAGACTATCTGCATCTTAAATGCTCTGTACAGTTCCGCTTCTTCTCACTGAAACATTTGGTAGAAATAGAAAAAGGCATGGTAAAAGTGATAAAAATCTTATCACTGCTGTAGATTAATTTATGGGTTGGAGAAATTAATTAACATTTTTTACTTTGAAAAAGGGGTGAATCACAGAAACAAACGGTAATGGCACAAAAATCAGTTAATAAGGAGACGGTGACTATGCAGTGATTATTCACAATTTCGCATAATGATTAAGATATCAAAGAAAACTGTTTGGTGCAGTCATATAAAAGTAGGTACGTATGCAAGCTGTGGAAAACTCTTTGCCCTGGGATATTGATGAATGCCAAAAGCACAAATGGACTCAGAAAGGAAATCTGCATATTAGGAGAACAGAATTCCACTGAAGGCTAAACACAGAGATAAATGTAACACTTTGTCTCTGAATCATGGGTTGGCAGGAGCCAGGAAGCTGTCGCTGCAGGCTTATCTGGTCTGCTCCCTTGCTAGATGTTCAATACTGGTCACTCCAGGGATCCGGTACTTGGCGGAGTGAGTCTACCATTGCCATGCTGCTTATCTCTTAGACTATTGCTTGAAAAAGCATGATAGTCTTAGCAGTACTTAATTTAATCACCATATTTTGAAGAAAAGGCAACATCCCATGATCTGAATTTAAAGAATCTCTAGTGCTAACAAAAGATTATTCCTCCAGAACAAAGTTAATTACTTCTGCTTTCTGTTGTCTGGAGTTCTTTTATTCAGAGGGTGTCTATTGTTTTGAACTACACTCTAACAAGCTGTCTTGGCTGCTGTTTAGTTGAAAGAAAAGATTACTATTCTCAACACACTGACAGCTGTTCAACCGTGTCTCGCTGACAGAGGTTATTATTCTTGTAGGTATGGCAGAATGAAGGGAATTTTTTTTCTATCAGAATTATCCATGTCAAGAAACACTAATATCTGAATACTTAAATCAGCTCAAATCACTTTGGTGCAACCAAAAGTGTCAGCATCTACACAGTTAAGTTGGAGATCTGGAAGATAAGGAATCTAGGAGGAATACTGCTGCAATAATTTTTGTCTCTTTTCAAGCTGCTGGAAAAAAAATCTTTTTCTGGATCACTTTGAGGAAAGGAGGGACAGAGGAAAGAAGGAAGGTGAAAAAAACCATTGTGACACACAATAAGTACAGCCAAATTGCCATGTGAATTTATTTCTGTAATTTCTACAATGGAGGACTTGAACCATATTTTGTGAAATCTCTATTAAATGTAATTGTCATGGAAAAAAATGTGATCTGTAATACAGGTCCACACAGAGTTTTCAATAGCACCTGCCATACCAGTATAGTTTAGTCAATACAGTATCACTGCAGATAAACCCCGACTAAAAGGGCATTTTGAAAACATGATTATTTTTCAAAAAGCATGCAGGGTTTGACTAAGAAATACAATGAATGCAGAAGAAATGATTACACAGGTGGTTGTTTTTGAAACTCTCTTGAGCAAAATAAGGGGATAAAATTAAAGACAAATATTTGTAATGATTGAAAAGCAGTGCTTTTCATCATAATACAGAGGAATCTGTGTCACAGCCACAGAAGAAAATTATTTACAAAAGCAAAAGGAAGTAATAAAATTTAATTAATATATTTAAAATTAGTATTATTAGTAATGAAAGATAACTTTAATTTCATAAGGGGGTGTCAAATTTTTATATTTTAATGTAAAAGAGAGTAAATTAGATGGTCCTCTTTAAGGAAATTGATTATTCAACGTATTGTGGTCTAGAGGATCTGTGGACATGTAATGTGAGTTTTATTCACTATTCTTATGTTTATATCTTCCTGCTCTCTTTTGCTGTATTCTTATCTAAAAGTTCTTTCCTTATGGGGGAAAGAAAGATTTCCAGAGAAAGAAGGGCCAATCAAAGCTGCAAAAAATTGCCTGGGGAAGACAGACAGAGAAAGAGGAAAGAGAGATCTAAGGATTGTGTTCTTGTGAAATGAAATATCACATGAAGTTAAAGACCATACACATATAATCCTAAAGTACACTTGAAAATAATGGAGAAACAGGAAAAAAATCATATTAATGTAATTTTTTTTTCAGATTAATCTACCCTCCTAAGTATTCAGTCCAGAACAATAACAATAGCTGCAAGTTCCATATAGTCAGGACTCCAAAAGCTTTACAGTTTATGATTTATGAAGAGGAACTTGACATTGTATTTAGCTTGCAAAGGTTCCATCCTTGTCGTCTGCAGTGACTGCTATGCTCTGTGCTCCCGTGCAGTACTGGACTGGATAGAGCATCAATCTGATTCTGTTTCATACTTTTATCAAAGGCCCCATATCACAAATAAGCCTAAATTACAGCCAATCCATGCTGTGCAAAGAGAAGCCACTCTCCGATAGTGTTTGGCAATGAAATAAAAAAATAAACAGATATTCATTAAACAGACCCTGGCACGTACTTTAAAAAGGCTTGCGTGTCTCAACTCCTGTTACGCAGTGGTGATAAACGTCACGTGGTCAGTGTCAAACAGAGCTTCTGTCCCACCTCTCCAAATGAGACCTAGTGTTAGACAGTATCAAAGTAGGCAGGTTTTGCACGCTGACCTCAAATTGCCTTTACAGCCTTGTAATCATCAAAGCAAGCAAGATGAGTTCTTTTACACTAATGTGAATGTCTGATCTTTTACAATGCAAGTAAATACACAAAATGTGTACAGTTTCTCCTACCATTAATCTGTTTAGTGTGGCATGTTCTGAGATACTTGTATTGGTTAACCCCAATTTAATCACCAGTGCGCATAATTAAGGGACAGCAAGGGTCAGTTGCACATCAGTGTACAGCTTGGTTCAATCTAGAAACTGTCTCCATTATGGTCTTGCATGTAACCTTTGAACTCAAAAGAACTTCCTGGCTTGTTTCACTGGATCTCTTACAAGTTAAATAATCTTCTCTGTGTCCTGTATTACAAAATACACGTGCTCTAAACAGATCCATTCAAGTTATCATTGGGGCAATATTTTGCATTCTTGATTCTTTACTAATTCATCAGATGTGAATAGGCTGAATAAGTTAATCGTCCACACATGATTGACAAGGTCAAGTATTTCTGGCAGGTCTCTTCATGACCTGGTCAAAGCGTTAATCAGAGCAGCAGTGTGGTTCTTTTTACTGAGAACAAACCTAAACCACTTGAATTAGGCATTCAGCAATATTTTATGAGAACCTCTCAGAATGAAAGAATCAGAGCCAAACTAAAATAATTTTAGTTACCTGATTATGTCTGTAGGACATGGAGTCTGACAGCAGTCAAAGGGTCCGAGGTCTCTGTGTAGGTATTCTGTAAGGAAATTTCTGAATGTAACATATTAAATAAACTTTGTAACTATTTCTATCTTTGAAAATAGCTATCTCAGTGCAATAAATAGTAATTAAAAAATCCTTCTATAAGGCAATTTTAAAACAAAAAATAAAAGTTCTAATTTTATGCTCTGTTTAGCAAGCAGCTACAGTGGCAGACTTATAAACAATGTAATCAGGTTTGCCACTGTATTCTACACGAGATATAAATTAAAACTAGACTTATTAATGACTTTTGCAGCAGGTTTCCCATCTCTAATGTAATAGAAAAATGAGGAATATTGAAGCATTTTACTATTATTTACTATATTTCTTAATATATTTCATAAGCATAAAACACTTCATCCAGTTAGATCTTCAAGCATACAGGATTTTGCAGATAAAGATTAGAATTTTAAAAGTATTTACAAAACCAATCTATATCATAAACCATATCAGAAAATCATACATATGATCAAAAACAATGTCTTTAAAGTTTCTGGAAAAAAGGACCACTAGGGTATAACTCAAATAAAACTTTTCATCCCAATTGTAAATGTTCACTTGTGAGGTAACAGATGAAATGGAAATACTCTCAATAATTAACTTTGAAGTCATAGTGGAAAAGAGGAAAATACCAGTTATATGGCTGTCTTCTTAAGACAGCAACAATGCTATAGAGCCAGATTATCTGCCCAGCATTTCAGAGTATATCTTTTAGTCTCTGACGGATAGACTAGTATAGTCTGCAAAATATTGTCTTGTCCTGGTAAAATGAACAAAGCCTAATAAAAACGGTATTGATATAGGAAGAGTAATTCAAGCTGAAGGTTTTCAGGAAAAGAATAGCTATGGTCAAATGGTATAAAGTTAAGTCAGGGTAAAGTAGTCTCATGGTGCCATTGGAACTGGTTTCAAATGCCTTATATTAATATTAAAGTTAAAAAAATTTAAACCATTCACTCTAATGTCCAGGAATAGTTATAAAAACGGGGGAATTTCCAGCTCTAGGATTCCAACACAGAATTTTCAGGAAGGACTGGAAGTATAGATTCAGAACAATATTGTAAATTCAAAAATCAGGGGCAGACAGCCATTGAAGAACAGGTAAATTGTAGTTATCATGGTAAAGTATATTAGCAGCTTGAAAAAACAATTTTAGTTAGTTCTAAAGATGCTGTTAATTTTACCAGTCCCATTTCTTTGAAGTGATTCAGCCAAAATTTATTTTCATTTGCCCAAGCAAGATTTTGACTACTTGTGCTGAGATGAAGCCAGTTTCACTGGTTTAACTGGGAATATAATTTAATTTAATATCTGTAAAAAGGTAATAAAAGTGTTCGGACTTGGAAAACTAGTTAATTTCTTATATATGTGCATGGTGTGCACTCTTATACATGTGCCTCTATTCAAAAAACCTACATTGCAAAGTTAAAGTGACAAGAAAGAAACTGTGTAGATTTTTAGTTCAGGAATGCTGAACATCCCAGGGCAGCAGAAGTCTACTTTACTGTAATAAGTAGATTCTGTACCTATTTCTGTACCAAAGTATGGGGTAGTGAAACAGCTATCAATAGCAACTTCTGAAGAGTTTTCAATTTTTTAAAACAGCAAGACAGAAAATTCCAAAAGCTTCCCTAGATATAGTTCCATATTTTCCTCTCTAAAATTTTTGCCGTTTGCTGTCAATTCCTCTTCATTTTCCCTTTGATGCCTTTTCCATTGAATAGTAGAGTAGGTTATCTAGGTTTCTAAACTTTGACAATGGCATTATTTATCTAGTACAAGGAGAAATTCTGGGGGTTTACATGATCTTTGTAAAGAATTAATAGTATGAACAGGCAAAAATCCATTATCTCCAGATTCATGCAAGGTTTTATTAAATATGCTTAAAAATAAACATAAAAATCTGCTTTTAATTTTTTTTTTCCTCTAAAACTTAACACCTTGGAAATTACATTAAGCCAATATTCCCAATAGTGAATTAGGAAAAAATGCATTTATTGCCTCCCATGAAAACTCTTTTTTAAATATATGTGAGATTTCTCTTCACAGAGCCATATCAAGCTGAGGTAAGAATGTGACATAGATTAGAATATGAGTAGAAACTCTCTCTTGAAACATTTAAAACAGGAGTGGAAGTAAAGAACAGTTAGAGTTGGAAAGCTTAGTGGAAGAATTCTTGCTTTGGAAGAAGTATTTTCTGGATTACCTAAAATGGTTTATCCCTTCTTAGATTCTACAAAGTGGTTACAAAAAATTGTCTCTGGTGTGTAGAGTTTTTTAATGCTCACACTAATGGTCTACAGACCTAGAGTCATAGTACAATTCTGAAATATTTTAGCCAACACAATAAATACTTTAACAATAAACCCCTGAGGAATATGGTGTCACCTATGTTAAAACACATGCAGAAGTCTTTTCTTTGAACAGCCCTACATTTGAGGTGGTGCCAGGACAATTTGACAGAGATGTCACCTTCACAAAGTGAAGGCATATAAAATATCTCTTTTTACAACCAGACTATAAAGTT
This sequence comes from Grallaria varia, assembly GCA_013396735.1. Taxonomy (NCBI): domain Eukaryota; kingdom Metazoa; phylum Chordata; class Aves; order Passeriformes; family Formicariidae; genus Grallaria; species Grallaria varia. Next base: position 631,509 of record VWZG01011333.1, read on the forward strand.
TTGAAAAATTACGCTTCTGATGCGTTCACTTCTTAGGAATTCCCTGCTACCCACAGGAAATGCTGTGGCTTCCCTTTCTCGGAACAGGAGACATTCGCATAACAAAACAACAACAACAAAAGAGCAAGGAAGAAGAAAGCAGAAGCCAAAGCCTTGGCACCCACCACTTTGTGTCAGTTCCATGTGTTCCCTAATTCACAAGTGCCCCATCTCCCAAACGCAAATGCATTAAGTATGTGAAATAGAGTCTTAGGGGACATAATGCTGTTATTCTCCATGACTGCATTCAGCTGACTTGGAGTACACATTTTGCCCCGTGAGTGCTAATGTGAGAGCTGGACTGTTCTGCTGCTTCCAGTAAATGAGCTCGAATATTTGCAAAGACTGCATCTTATGCTAGTAACACATGCAGATTAATACATTTCTAAAGTACAAAAATTGAATGACACTGTTTTCTCATTCCTCCTTCCCAAGTGATAATTTTACAACAAATAGAACAAATAGCAGTTCATTATTTTGAGTCTGTTTTTCCTATTGTATCATATATTCAAAAGTATCGCCATCGAAAAGACTTTCACAGAATAAAATACCAGATACAAAATACTTGTTTAAATATACTGAAGTTGATTTACTGCATATGCCAAAGAAAAGAGAATACAAAGCTTTTCCCTTGGGACTACTATTTGACACCTCAATCCTTTAGACTGATGGGCTCACACAGGGCTTCCATGTGATATATTCTAATTTTTAAATCATAGGTTTAAGCAATTTTACCTGTTATCAAATCTGACATATAAAATTCCCTTCATTAATCTCATTTTTATGTATTTCTAGGTGCATATAAAACAGTATGACATACATGACCTATTAAGATTACAGTTCCTCTGGCAATAATTAGTAAACGCACCTTGAATTTTAAATAAATAGACATTTGAGTAGTAGCCAAAGAAGAAAAGGAAAAAAAATGCTCATATGCCATTCCCTAAAGCCAATAGAAAAGTTCAATCTGGTTATCAGCTGCTTTAATGTCTGATAGGAATGTCAAAAGGAATAACAAAATACCTGTGCTGGAGTGTGTATGTCCTTATCTCTCTATACATAAAAATATCTGCCAAAAACATAGGTATAATTATTTGAATAAGACTATTTCTCTGAAAGGATTTTTTTTAAACTCTGCAATTCACTATGTGTTACTTACTTAAAACATCATACAAATTTTTAGCTGTCTGTACTAGTGTGAAAGTTTAGAAGAAAAAAAATCTCCACAAATACAACAGTCATGAGTTCAGGGCTTAATTAAAAATAATAGAAAAGGTGAGGCTTTTTTCTTGTTTTAATTCTGTTGTTATTTTTTTCCCTATTAAAAAAACTACAAACAGAATATCAGAGAAAAACAAAAATCAAACAAAAGAACAACTGGCAAGCCAGTTCAGAAAAGCAGTTTAAGGAACAAGAGGAATTAAATAAGGACCTTACATGTTCAGAAGTAAAACTGAGATCCAGAACAATCTCTCTTAGTCATTGCTGACTGTAGAGAAGCCTGAGACATCTAGAAAACTCCCCTCCTTATCTCAGCATTCTATTGGCACCTGCAATGCTGTGTTGTGTTCAGACCTCATCAGACCTGCTCCAACCCCAACACTTAGGCCTCACAAACTAGGCAGAAAAATATTTAAGTCGTTAACTTGTAGTCAGCTGTGAAAAGCAGAAGCCACCTGATCAAGATTGCTGAAGGTCAGCCCCCAGTGTTTCCTTTACTTTACAGATGAAGACAACTGGCATTTCCATGACTCAGTCCATGGCATCTTCAAATGGCATTTTTAAAGTAGACGAGATACCCTAAAAATGTCTTTTCCTCTCTACTGCCTTTAAAGGCACTCTGGCATGATTAGTATAGAAACAGCTGTCTGAATCTGTTGTAGATGATAAAAATAGCTTAAACTGTAAATGCTATCAGGCAGCAGATAATTTGGTGTATGTGTGTGTCTATGGGTGAATGTCTGGAATTGAGCCTTTGTATTTTCAAGCAGAAACTTGCTACTTGCTAGCTGTAAGCAGTGTGGACTGGTTATGAATTCCGATAACACTTGAACTGAGCAAGAGTGACACATCCTGAATCCCATAATTAATAGGGACATGAGAGAGAAACAGGAAGCTAACCATGTACACATAGACTATTTAGGTCAGAAAGCTCAGTGTTTGGGTTTCTGGAAAGAAAGGCAGTGTACAAAAGAAGGGCCACTGAGAAGTGGTCTCAGAAAGGAATGGAGGGTCTGAAGAGGTGGTGAATGGCTAATTCAGGGATACAGAGGGATGCTGTTGTTACATAAATACAATCATACTTCTTTTCAGAGCTTGTTCAATTGAGCACATTGAAAATCGCATAGAATCATACAGAAAACCTTATCGCTTTCTACAGCTACCTGAAAGGAGGTTGTAGAAACATTGTGTTGGCCTCTTGTCCCAGGCAAAAAGTGACAGGACAAGAGGAAATGGCCTCAAGCTGCTCCAGGAAAGGTCAGGTTGGACATCAGGCAGAATTTCTTCTTGGAAAGGGTGGTTAAGTGTCGGAATAGACTTCTCAGGGATGCGGTAGAGTCACCATTCCTGGAGGTATTCAAGATATGACTGGACATGGCACTTAGTTGACAAGGTGGTGATCAGTCAAAGGTTGATGATCTTGGAGGTCTTTTCCAACCTAAATAATTCTGTGATTCTATGTGATTGGAGCAAAGATACTGGAAGTAGAGGATGACTCTGGAGGTCAAAGATATGAGTGGAGATAAATTTTGGGAGATGCCCAGGGACTTGGCAGCTGTCCAGACATGACTGTCTGCCTGCCCTCCCTGGGAAGCAGGGATCTATCTCCCTGTGGGGTAGGGAAAATGACACCAACACAGCACTTTTTATAGTGAGTGTGTAAGAGAATCAAACAGGGTAAAAGCCTGGAGGTTCTTTAATAAGCCCCAGTATGCAGCACCACTGCAGGTAGGTTATTACCTGTTGATTAGATGTACTTACTTGTCTGAATTTGTGCAAGATAAATTCCATCTAAATTGATATGACTTGAGCCTATAATGAAAGGCAATTGTAACCACTTTAGTTTTTTTGCTATGCAGTTGTGAGAGAATAAAATAAAAGAGATATGGAACTCTCCGAGATGCTGAGCACCCACGTCTCAGTACTCAGTACTCTTCTCAGTCTGATAGCACTCCTTCCTGTCAGCAAACACCAGCTGCTGTGCAATCAACTGTGGGACACCTACACTTGGTTCTCAAGCGCATGAAAGCAGCCATCACACAGCAAAGAACAAAATTTGCAGGTGACAGAAATCAAGAAAAGAAGCAAAACTCCATGAACAAGTGTTCAGGGGAAGGGTCCCTATTCTCAGCATTAACCTGGGGGTTTATTCAGAAACTGCACAAAATGTTTAAATAGTATTGAAGGAAGATATAGATCTCACAGATGGGATGTTACCTGTAAGGTTAACTGTAGCTCATCTTTTTCATCGGGATCCGAAGAACTGTGGTGCAGAAGATCAACGAGGTACCTTAAATGGCTGAAATGGAATTCAAGTACTTCCTTTCTCAGTTATGACACTATTAGTTTTCTGTCTAACCTACTGCTTCATTCTGAATCAGCTAAAATCTTTCATCCTTTGCATTTTCAACATTAGCATTTCCTTCACACCTGAAGCTCTGTTTATTGGACTATTAAGATATGCTTCAGTTGGCACAATTTTAAATGAATCCATGCCGAAGCCCTGGCAATGCCCAATGACTACTTAGAAATTAGTTGGTCCTTGTCCATGGCATTCAATGAGCTTCACTTTGTGGATAATCTCAGAATATTTTGCATACATTACAGTCTACACCAAGTGCAATGACAGTGATCTTTGCTATCAACTTAGGAAGTTTTTACGTAGAAGATAGTTAAAGGGCCGTGAGAGTACCCACAGGGTCCCCTGGAGATTTGGCTGATACGGCTCTGGGCCAATTAAGAGCCAGTGCAGGTGAAAGTGAGCGCTTCCCAGTTGTGACTCAGGAGAAGCTCCCAGGGGTTATGGGGCTGAACTCTGGCCTAGAGAGGGTCTTTCTGTTGAGGAACCCACCTTGGTCCTGCCAGAGCTCCAGCTCCAGCTCCCGCTGTAGTGGACCCATGTGTCAGGTCCTGCTGAGCCACAATTGCCTGCAGGCCCATGTCCCACATATAGGACCAACATCCCACCTTGGGGGCTCAAGGAGGTGCCTGATGCCTGGGGACAGGGATAGATTTACTACAAAGACTTCATTGTGAATCCAAGATAAAAACGAACACTCAAAATTCAAATTTAGGGTTGATTTTTCCTCATCAGTGGCTGCATGTAATCTTAAAATTTTAGGCAGAATTTCAAGCTTGTTTTGCCTTAACACTTTATTTGATAGAAACTACAGGATAGTAAGTAAAGTGGTGATACAAAAAAGTGAGTATAGAATATTAAGAATATAAATAAGCATATTAAAAATAACTCCTCTGGAGTTAAAATGGAAATAAGTGAGATACCATAACTAAGAAAAGTTAAAGTTTCTTGGATTCAGTAAAGAGTGTATTGTCCAAACCAGAAAAAGAACAGCTCTTTTTATAAAACTGGGGAACTACTAGTTCCCGGTAACTAGAGAATTTACCTCAAATGATATATACTCTTTGTGGAATCACCATGTTACCTCCGTAAATGCTTGGTTGAACACTCTCTTCACTGAGCTAAGCGGGTGTTCATCCAAGAGGTCAAGTATCCTTAATAGCCAGTGGAGAAAAGTTTAGGGTACCTCAGGTAGTCCTTTCCACAAATTTCTTTCTCCTGAATATAGAGAAATTCTATGAAATTTAACCTCCTTTCAATCTGTTTTGTTTCCTTTGGGACTAATTCATTTTGTACAAGTAATTAGCTATTCCCAGGGTAACACAGAGGGGCTGCCTTGAATACTTAAATCTTTCCCGCAGTGGTTTGTTTATACAAGCAAAATAACTCCAAGAGAAGTCACTGAGACATAATGACTACAATAAAATCCACATTGGAATTGGGAGAGTCAGTGTGCATAGAAGATTCTTGGGATCTTATCAGTGATTACGGATCAGACACATTTGGAATTGAACAAGATTAGCAAAAAAACAATGACAAATCTTTGTGTAAACAGTGCTGGGTTGACATGTGACAATCATTACTGAGAAATGAGATTTCTAGTTCAAAACAGATAGCTCCATGAAAATACTAGGAACAGCAGTCAAGGAAAAAAAATGTAATTCTATGAATTATTATGAAAGAAACGGCAAACAAAGTAAGAAAGTTCATTATGCCCTTTCCCATAGAAATACATGGTATACATACATCTGAATATTGTGTATAATCTTTACTAGAGAAAATATTATAGTATAACTGAAAAAGATCTGGTGGTATGTGGGGAGAAGACCAAAAAACAAAGTTCAGCAAGTGCATGTGTTGGCTAGAGTTTTCAAGGGACAAACTGTCTGGACACCTTAGGAGCAGGAACACTGAGGGAACTTGGTGTATCTCTGTAGGGGAAACACGAAAAAAAAGGATGGAGTGACATGAACATGGACTGGTCATGCTCTGTTGAAATCAGTTCAGATATGAATCAAAGGATCGAGCAACACAGTGGTGTTGTGGCTATGCTCCATCTAAAACAATACAGTTAATGGGAACTAAGACAAAGAATAATTTATATGGTAATCAAGAGTTGAACTTTGCTTCATTAACTCAAGATGCACATTAATTTTCAGGCCCTACATAGGCTAATGGCTAAAGTCACTCAAACTCCACCTAAACATGAGCTGACATCATGTGTGACTTTACCTTTTCATCTCCTTCAAAGTAATTAATATAAATACACCTTAAGTGAGGAGGGAAGTCAGAGAAGTCTCCACCATAACTTTTGGGATTAGTCAACTTGTCTTTTTCCCCAGTGGGACCTGTGTTGGGTAAGAACCTCATTCTATGCACACTGAATGATTATCTCAAACACTGATTATCACAAACTAGCTTTCATTGGGCCTATATATTGCTTCAAATTCCTTTTTGCAGTCAGTGTACTGTCAACGGCAATCTCTGAACCTTAACCTATCACAGCCCACTATTATCAGTAAGTTTGTTAATAGAGTATGTTATTCCATATACTGCTTAGTGTGAATCCCTCAAGGGCACTAGCAGGGGCTGGCAGCAGATAACACAGTTGACAAATTGATACTACTCCAGCTAAAAGTGGGGATGCTGCTGGTGTATGACCCTGAGGAGTTTAGTTGAACCACACTTCAAGGCAGTGAGCTGTTCGGTGGAGTCCACATAATGGGGCACTGACAGGCTGGTTGGGCACAAGGGTCTCCACTTCCTGGGGTGTGCAGAGAGGTTGATCAGTTATAAAGGGTTCAGTGAAATCCCTTTCACGTGACAAGGTGCATGCCAAAAAATGTTTAAAAATATAAAATGGTCGAAGGAACTGTTGAATAAACTCTAGCTTTCTGGCCTAGATAAGAGACAAGTGAAGGAGTTATATGAAGATATGTAAAGTCAAGTAGATGCATAGAGGTGAATATCATAACTAAATGACATCCAACCAGAGAAGACAATAGCATATAAACAATTCCTTCATTTGGTATATCCTTGGTATAGAATATTGTTGATGCTGAAAACCTACATGGGTTCAAACATGAAGTATGTGAATTCATATTATCAGAGAAAACTGCAGAGTATTAGAACCAGCTATCCATCTTCTTCAAAACAAACTTAGCCATCTCCTGTTACTGAATATTGCACATCACTGGAAACTGCAGGAGGCAGTGGTATAACCTGCTTGTGTTTTTGTGTCCTATTCAGTCTCTCACATAAATGTCTTCCAATAGCCATGTTGAAGTTTTGGTGTCTATTCAGTTTTTGATATTAGAAGCTGAGTCTCAGAGAGAGAAGTTGAATTCTCCAAGGTAACACACTCTATCAACATCAGAGATAGGGGAAGAAATAACTGTCTTCCAACTGTCATCCCTGTGTTTCATCCCTGAGATAGAAAGAAAGCCTTGCCTGTTTAATAGATCTCTAAAACATGAGTAGATGCATTGAGTTTGAAAAGAATAAATTAAAAAATTATTAACAAAACCTGTATGAGATAAAATGGGTTTTAAAAAATCATATGCTGCAGAGGGGAGGAGGTCTGACAGCATACATTATGCCTCATATGGTGTCTTGGAGTGTGTGTGTATTCTGTACACAAACACTGCCACATATTCCTCTCTGTTTGATTAGGCTCAGCTGGATGAAGTATTCTTGATTGAGGTAACATACAAAGAAATGCTCTTCTCTCTCCCTGGGAGAATAAAATTGTCCTTTTTTTTTTTTTTCTATTTTCTCTTTTCAGCAGGTTCACAAGTGATCTGAATAAATCCAAAGGTCTTGGATCCCTGCAGTCTAGAGATACCAAGCACATGAGAATTTATCTTAGCATACTCTGGTATGGAAAGATGTAATCATATTTCAAAATCCCCCCATTTCTTCCTTTACATGCAGTGATTTTACATCATTTCAAGTAAGAAAAAAGCCTCTTCATAAAAAATAATGTGAAGATTATTAGTTATGTGAATATGAAATCTTAGTTTCCATGATCTGAATAAAAACTGGTACACCTTATTTTTAACTAATTTCACTCTGCTGAGCACTGAAAAGACATAAAAGAGAACTAAATTTCCTAGAAGTATGAAGGGAAGGAAAAACCCTTTGCTAATCACTATCCTTTTTGAACTCAGAGAGTGATTTCACTTGGGATATCACCAAGAAGGAAGAAAGGAAGACACAGAACTGTCTCTACAAGAGCATCTACTCAATTAAAATAGACTCATAAAATCATAGAATATTATGGGTTGGAAGAGACCCTTAAGATTACCTGGTCCCTACTCCCCAGCCATGGGCAGGGACACCTCCCACTAGGCGAGGTTGCCCACGGCCTTGTCCAACCTGGCCATGAACACTTGCAGGATTGGGGCACCCACAACCTCCCCGGGCAACCTGTTCCAGTATCTCACCAGCCTCAAAGTAAAGAATTTCTTCCTAATATCCGGCCTAAATTTCCCCTCTTTTAATTTGTACCAATTAATTTTTGTCCTATCACTACAACTTCTGATGAAGAGTCCCTCTCTCTGTAGGTCCCTTTGAGATACTGGAAGCTTGCTATGAGCCTTCTCTTCTCCAGACTGAACAACCCAAACTTTCTCAGCTTATCTTCATAAGGGAGGTGCTCCTGCCCTCTTGTCAACTTTGTGGCCCCCCTCTGGATTGGCTCCAACAGTTCCATGTCCTTGTTATGCTGGGGGCACCAGAATTGTGTGCAGTACTCCAGAGGGGTTTCATAAGAGCAGAGTAGAGTGAATCACCTCCTTCAACCTGTTGGCCATGTTCCTGAATGAAGCAGGCTGCATTGTGCTACTGACTTATATCCTCATATCTTCCTGAACCAGTTGTCTTATTGTTATGTAATGATCACGTTTGGGTAAAAAATGTGCTCACTTAAAAATAAGGTGAACCATCTCAATATCAGTAATATAACTACACACATTTTACAGTGTATGTGGCAATCAGCTTACAACATAAAGTGCTGAACCCTTGGCATTATCATGGCAATATCCTCAGTAAAAACCACAGAGCTTACCTTTTCCTCCCATAACAGCACAAGGCAAACTGTGAATGTCCCCACTGCTGTTGCTTTAATTGCTTTATTTACTTTATTTGCTTTCCAAGCACCTAATCTACTCCTGAAATGTTTTAATTCAGTGACCTTTATGGTTATTTTTAAATCTGGTCTGCTCCTTTTCCATGGAGATAATTCAGTTAACACATTCACATTTAGATCAAACAGTCCCTCTGCTGGAACAAAACCACTTTTCAACTACAGTGCTAGTCATAGCTACTTACAAGTATGCAAAGAGTGATGCTAGAATCCGAACAATGTTACTGTGGTTTTTATTTATGTTTTAAAAATAAGTTTTATTGTATTTGGGAACATTTACTACTCACTCACAAATAAAAATGCTCATCTATTCCTCTTCTTCTGATTCCACATTTTACCAGTCTGTTTAGAAGTACGGGTAGGAGTCAACATTTCCCTTTCATAAGGAATACCAACATTAAAAAACAAACAAACAAACAAAAACCATCACCCAAAACCAACCAACCAATCAAATAAACAAAAATATGCAACCAATCAGACAAAAACCCCAGAACTTGTCTGGGAAGAAAAATTCAAAATTTCCTGAGAAAATGAAATATACATGATATGAAAAAATAGAAATAAACCCCTTACATGCAAAATACTAATTTAACATTTATTTTGCATATGTTTGTAATGCAAATATCTGAATGAAATTAGTAAAACTGTTATTAAAATAATAAACTCATATTTCTCCCATTGAAAAAAAATTACTGAACTATGTTCCTGATATTTCTGTAAATAAAACTGCATCTGTTCAGTGAAAAACAGTTCTAGCTAAAATACCTCCGCACTTGATTGCATCTTCTGTAGAATTAGTAATGGAAGTGTAGGAAGAGTATAAAATTCATCGAGACCCTGATCTTGTATACCACAAAGACATATAGGACCTTTATCTCAGATATGGAGGAAAAAAAAAAGCCATACAGAGGCCACAACACAGACCAAAGGGAATGTAAACCAGAGAATATCAGAAAGAGAGCAACAAATTAGAACCTTTTTGGTTTTTTGTCCTCACTAATCTGAGAGTAAACATACTCATGTACTTTGCTATGTTAAACAATATGTCCTCTAAAGAGGGAAAAATAATTTTACCAATTTCTTCTACTGTCTTTTGCTTAATTTTTATTTGCATTTCTCAAGATGGATCTCAGTATCTCTTTATGTATCTTGAAATTTAAGTGAAAATAGACAATAAATACAGGCAGATTTCACAGCCACTCATGTAATTGACTCTTCATTTGCATTTTAAAAAGCTGCTAAAGAAATATGCTCTGTCTTCAGCTAATCTTCAACTGCCTCTCTAGAGAGGGGCTACTGAAGGAGTCAGTGTCAAGTGCACACGAATCCCACCCTCCTTCTGTTCTGAGGTCCATTTCATCCTGCTGAAATGTAGTAGGGCACTTTTTGAGTAAAGCATTACACACATCAGAGAATTGGGAGCTGGTGAATAATGCATTAAATCAAAATTGCAAGAGGAATTTAGGTGCCAGAATGCTGAGCTAACCACAGCTTGACCTGCCATTTGGAGCAGACAGAGATCTTCTTGGCTTCTGAAGGAGCAATAAGAACTGCAGTAACTGTAGTCTGGCAGCCTCGGGAAGGTGCTGGTAGCCAGAAAGCTTGCTTCTGTTTCTTAACTGGCAAAGGAGAGGCTTCTGCTCTTTAGTACTCAAATTGACTATGGATATGGGAAAAAGACCAGTTAAGACAGATTAATTTCCATGAAAGCTCACAGTTTCAAAGAATATCTGATTTCTCACAGTTTCCAGGCAATTCCAATGAAAGCATCATCCCTTTGCGAAAGATAAACTGTAGTTATATTTCCTTACTAAAGAGCAATTTTTGAAGAAATTTTTTACCTAGTATATCATATTGCAGTAGTATAATATTTTCATCGTATTTCTGAACAATAACAGGCTGACTGCCCCACTTTGACCTGAACTAGATCTTCTAGTTCCAGATTTGTGGGTGGTATGAGTGGATTTGACTCTGATTCAAGAGAATCAGTTTGAAGGAAAATGAAGTATGTGGCAGACTCACCCAGGCAGGAAATGAAAAGCTGGGACCATCATCCCCAGCCCATCCACAGGTGTTTATAGTCACTCTGAAGTTCTGACTATGTTGCTTCATTGGTACAGTAAATTGCAATGCTGCACACTAGCAGTTTACATCAAGAGGGAGTAATAGCTTGACTCCACAATTTGTCATGCTCTTTACAATGAAGTTAGACTCCATAGGAATTCTAATACTTCTTGACTTGTCAACATTTTTATTCTTTTCACGACATCAATAACTGCTATGTTCTATGTCAACTGCTTAGCTTAAGATATTTGTCGCTTCCTTGGGGTTTTGAGTTTTGAATTTCTATCATTATATGTCAAACTTCAAGACTAGCTGTCTGCTTTCTAACATGTAATCTTGATATTTATCTCAGTGCTTTCTTTTTTAAAAAGCTCATCCATAAGCTGATGTAAAGAAATTCAATATCAACCAGAAATTTCATGTCTTTATATAAATCAAAATTAAATGAACAAAATCTTCTATTCCTCCAATCACTCTTTCCGATAGAAATGTTTTTTTCACAAAACAGTGCTAAATAACTTCTTATCTAGTGATGAAACTACAGTGGCAGAAGTTCAGTCTGGGACTGAGCTTTTAAGCAGTTGGTATTTCTGCCAATGGTTTTGGCAGCAGCTGCCTAGTTTCACTGCACAGAGCTGATATGATCTGAGCATACTGGATGACTTTTTTCTTTCTTTTTTTCTTTTTTTTTTCCCTCTTCCTTTTTAATGCATTGCTAAAACACAGGAGCAATTTCTTTGGGATTAGTTTGAAGGATTACTGAGCTTCTTAAACTGAGGTGGACAAATCGACTATATTGATTTCACAACTGAAAGTTAAAAATATAGAAATGTTTACTCAAAAATCAAGAGATTTTGAAAGCAGAGCAATGGTTCATGTGGACACACAAGAATGAGAATAAACCTTTGCTCCACAGATGAAGATAATTTTTTTCAGTTGCAATCTATTGTTCTTACCTTTCACAAGGGAAATAAAACTACCACATGCCTCCTAAGTGTGTGATATGAGTGCATATATAGAAAAAGATTGTATCAGTGGATGCCAGAGGAGGATTTTTCCTTACCTAGCCATTTTTCTATTTAGTCTTCAGTAGACATAACTAATGGTAAATTTTGAGGCAAGAAAAATAGTTTCATTGAAAAAATACTGTGCAAAAAGTAATGGCTAAACCACAGAAGCAACACAATTTCTTAAAGTAGGGTTGTTTAGCCTCAAAAAGATGGAAGCAAGGGGTGTGCGTGGGAGGAGTGACTGCACCAGTGACAGAGGCAGTAGCAGCAAAGAATCACTGAAGCACAGAATCTGCCAGGTTGGAAGGGACCCATAAGGATCATCGAGTCCAACTCCTGACCCTGCACGGGACCATCCCCAAGAGTCACACCATGTGCCTGAGAGTATCATCCAAAGGCTTCTTTGTCTGGATTGGTGCTGTGACCACTTCCCTGGGGAACCTGTTCTGGTGCCTGACCACCCTCCGGGTCAAGAACCTTTTTCTAATATCCAACCTAAATCTTCTCTCACAAAACTTCAGGCCATTCCCTTGGGTCCTGTCACTGGTCACCACAGAGAAGAGCTCAGTGCCTGCCCCTCCTCTTCCCCTCATGAGGAAGTGGTAACTGCAATGAGCTCTTCTCTCCATCTCCTCCAAGCTGAACAGAACAAGTGCCCTCAGCTGCTCCTCATACGCTTCCCCTCATGACTCTTCACCATCTTCGTTTCCCTCCTTTGAACACTCTCTAACAGCTTAATACCTTTCTTATATTGCAGAGACCAAAACTGGACACAATATTCAAGGTAGAGCCACACCAGTGCAGAGTAGAGAGAAGGTAGAGTCAGACTACTCTCAATAGTGTTTGGTGAAAAAAAAAAAGGAGGTAATGAGTAAAAAAACTTTAAAAAAGTGTGGTCAAACATTGTAATGCATTACTTAAGACATGTTGTTTGGGAGTTTGGGTTTCTTGCAGCTATTCAAAACCTAACAGGATGCATGTCTCAGCAACCAGCCTAAGGTCACCCTACACTAAACAGAGAAGCTGGACTAGAAGATCTCTAGCAGTCCCTGCCAACATCAAGCTTCCTGCGATTTCTGTGAAAACATCGGAACTATTTTTCAACTTTCTGCCCCCTAGCGGTAGTCCTTTATGTATGCTCAGAATTGTACCAGACTCGACATGTTGAGAAATGCAATGAGAGCAAGCTCAGGCCATGACGTAAGTGTTGTTTACTTGTTGCTTATGACTTCATTGAAGCTGTGCTTATTAAGTTGTCAAGGTGTACTAAAGACACAGTATTGAGATCAATGCTAGCAAGCACACTGGCAGTGCTCTTTTGTTTTATAATGCTCTGGAAGAGCTGTTTGTCATTCCTTTCTACAAACTGTTGTGCTTTCTTTGGTTTTGAATGTGAGAGCCAGGTTTAATATTAAAACTCTTACCTAAATAATCACCTTTGTTACCAGCTTCATGATCTATTTAGGCACTCAAACGGTTGAACTGTGATGGTTCAAATACTTCTTAGTTAGTGGAATTATCAACAGTTAATTTTGTAATAGACATATATGTATTATTTTATATCTGCCTATGTTCTCATGTGTACTCATGTACATGTGTAATACTTGGAGGTAGTTACCAAAATAACCACAGAAGTCTACTGCCCCAGCTCAAGAACTGGAAAGAGTCCTGTAGTGTGTTCATATATTAGTAAAAACAAACCTAAACCAAACTTATAAACAAACAAACAACACTCAAACCTATGTAAATTTATTGCAAAGTATATCTTATTACAAGATGTAATTCAGATGGAACTTTGTTAAGTGTTTCCAACAGGCATTTGGCAATTTTAGATGATGAAAAGAAGTTCACAAGTCTTCCATGGTCGTTTGCAAGGTCAATACATTTTTTTCATGCCCTATAATGAAAAACATATACAAATTTTTTAACAATCCTGTTCTATTAAATCTCCATGGCATTATGATTCCACTTCATGTCACTGTCAAAGCAGAATGATAAAGAAAACTTTGATTGAGATCTATAAGTGGTACCATTATCCTGAAGATAAGATCCACCTCTATTATTGCAGGGGTTTTTTTTCTTTTGTTTTGAGCAGTTTAATTAATTCTATATTAAATGAAAATCACTTTATAAAATGTAGAAGTGATATAACAAAGAGTATAAGCATAGAATCATAGAATAATTAAGGTTGGAAAAGACCTCCAAGACCAGTCCAACCTTTGACCAAACACCACCACATTAACTAGACCATAGCACTAAGTGCCCTGTTCAGTCATTTCTTGAACACTTTCAGCAATGGTGACTCCACCATTTCCCTGGGCAATACATTCCAATGTTTAACCACCCTTTCAGTGAAGAAATTATTTCTGATGTCCAACCTGAACCTCCCCTGGTGCAGCTGGAGATTTCCTCTCATTCTGTCACTTGTTGCCTGGGAGTAGAGGCTGACCCCCACTTTGTTAAAACCTCCTTTCAGGTAGTTGTAGAGAACATTAAAGTCTCCACAGAGCCTCCTTTTCTCCAGGCTAAACAACCCCAGATCGCTCAGTCACTCCTCATAGGACTTACTCTCTAGACCCTTCACCAGCTTTGTTGCCCTTCTCTAGTCTCGCTCCAGCACCTCAATGTCCTTCTAGTAGTGAAGGGCCCAGAACTGAACACAAAATTTGAGGTGTGACCTCACCAGTGCTGAGAACCAGGGCCCGATCACTGCCCTAGTCCTGCTGGCCACATTATTTTTGATACAGCACAGGACATCATTTGCCTTCTTGGCCATCTGGGCACACTGCCAACTGTTGAAGCATCCCCAGGTCTCATTTGGAAGAATGAAAAATTCTACCTTTCTTTGAATGCCCTAGACATCAAACTTTAGAATACTTTCCTTCTAGAACATTTTTGGGACTCAGTGAATCTTGAGTTATTCCTGGAGCATGGCCTACAGTCAACATGAGATTAAAAGAACTCTGTCACATAGAATGGTCCGTGAGTGCTGATTACTCTACCCAGAAAAGTAAAATACGTGTGTTTCCAGCCTATTGCACTAGGGGAACTATATTTGAAATGAATTCTCCAACAGTTAAGGCACTGTGCAAAAACTGACCAGTGGCACTGTTTCTCCTATTCTGCTATGAATACAAGTGAAAAGCATGAGCAACAAGTAGTTGCTTGGTGAAATTGTAGAAGGACTTGTTTTGAGAAAATGAGATAGATTATGGATATTGCTGTCATGTGTACAGAGACAATTTCTTGCAAACTTATTGAAATGTTTCTGCTCTTAGCACTTAGATCTTAATACATCTCTGCTAGTTTCCTTCCTTCCTTCCTTCCTTCCTTCCTTCCTTCCTTCCTTCCTTCCTTCCTTCCTTCCTTCCTTCCTTCCTTCCTT
>VWZG01011333.1:647980-675796 GCA_013396735.1 Grallaria varia
TTCCTTCCTTTCCTTCCTTCCTTTCCTTCCTTTCCTTCCTTCCTTTCCTTCCTTCCTTTCCTTCCTTTCCTTCCTTCCTTTCCTTCCTTTCCTTCCTTCCTTTCCTTCTTTCCTTCCTTCCTTCCTTCCTTCCTTTCCTTCTTTCCTTCCTTTCCTTCCATCTTAGCTCTAAATCAACCTCCCAGGAACAGGCACTAAACTATAAGTCACAAAATCTGTAAATTTCAGAGGAATTCCAGAAAAATGATGCCCTAAGTAGTGATCGTATAACCTCTGAACTGGACTAAAATAATGTCTGCCCCAGAATATGGGTGCAGGAATGCTGGACTCTCTTCCTCCGATGTGTAGACAAAACCTTTCCTTTTCCTTTGCAGCAGATACTTAGTACTTGTGAATGTCCTGTCTTCTTAAAAAGTTAGGTCTGTATCAGTTGAACTTTTATTCTTATCCCATGTAGTGTGTGTTCATACTACATGAACATGGAAATCTGACAGGAAATGGTGTAAATAAGAATAGTGTATCTATAAATAGCTAGTGAGTCATAAGCAGCAATAAAACAGATACGTGGGCATTTAGGTATAAAACAGGTGCCAAAGAATCCTCTGATCCAGTGATGTGCTATATATGACACACACTGTAGAAGCATTTATTTTTGAAGTGTTATAAAGGTTCTTTTTTAATATGAAGTTTAATTATTTTATTTTACAGTTACCAGGTTTTTAATTTTTCACCCAAACTAAAACCTAAAACTGTGTGAAAAGTGACCAAAGGAAATGTCACATCTTCAAACTGTAAAAGAGGAGAAAAAAACCAGAAGTGGCAACTACTGAAGAAAGGGCAGATAAAAATGCTGCAGGCAGTTGTCAAATTTAGTTATCCAGGACCTTTCAAATATATCATAGGACTCCAAAATCTGGATTTCTGCACACTTCTGTGATCCTGTTATCTTGTTTGTATAACACTTTTATTTGAACTAGACATGAGTAGGAAGGCAGCACTTCAACATGTAAGGAATGAAGAGAGAATAACAGGGAGCCCTTGTGCCAGGAGCGTCCTCCCACAGCTGTCCCCATTGCTGATCCGGGCAGCTGCCAGCCTTTCACGCCCCACAGCATCCTCTGTGGCTGTGGAAGGCAATGCGCGGACCCACAGCTGTGGGTCTCTGAGGGGAAGCCCTCCATGGGGACTGGGATGGCTCCCAGGAGACTTCCCGGGACTAAGTGCCCTCACAGTCTCCCACATAAGTGACTATTTTTTTCTCTTCTGGATACCAGTGAGTAATCCTTCCACCCTCTGCGTGTCACAAAACTCTGTGACAACCTGCCCTTAAGTGGCAGGAAGCATTCAAGATTCATAAATTCTTGTGGCCCAAAGGAACAATAAAAGTCAAAGGGTCCACAAACAAACAGAAAATTTTATTATTAAATTACACACTTGACATGGAAATTGGTATGTTAGTCCCTGATCGGCTATATAATCACATGGCAGTAGGTTTTGGACAAGGGGGTAGTATGAAAGGTTTTTCACTTTCTATGGAAATTAGTTATCATGTGCAGTCCATTCTTACAAGCCTTTTAGGAAATGGGTTTGAGGACTTTGGGGATCTTTAGTGGTTTTAATCCCTGACTACAGTTCATGCCTACTTCTTGGCCTCATTCCTGTACTTGCCCTGTACTGTGCTGTGTTTATTTCCAGGAACTATAACAAGGCTGTACATCCCAGAAGAGTGTTGCTATGTCTCCACATGACCCCTCTTCTCCAGCCAAATCTTGTTCTTTCTGATGGTACTTTAATACCAAGAGTCCTTGGTCGTTACCAACAATTCTTCTCTGTTATTACCAACAGTCCTTGGCTGGTCCCACAGCCATTCAGCTATTGGTGTTTACATATACATGAGCCCCTTATCTTCTGGGACTCTACAAATCCACCTTCTGGGTACCCGAGAGCAAGAGCCCTTCCACGTGTTTGTGTTTGTGGATGTGCACACTTTGGGTCAATGTCTAATGCTAACAGAGTCGGGTTTTTTCTTCATTTATAAATCAGCAAGCACAGCACTGCTAGAAGGATCAGATTTCTGGTGCTTTACCAAAGCCGAAGGGTACCTGTGTGCCACACTATGTTTTGATAAGAAAAGTAAAAAAAACCAGAAGCATCAGTTCCTATACAATAGCAGCACATAGGAAGACTGAATATATGTGTGTACCTCTGTGTGTGTGTGTTTCTGATGCTTATCTATTGAAACATATCCATATGAAACATGCATATATTTAGTTATGTACATATACAGATATCACTTGAGAAAGGAAAAAAACACTGGTTCTTATCTAAATATTCTTTAACAAGAAACATTAAAGTAAGCTATGTAAGGAATTTTTTATATGTGACAGTGACACTTTTTGCGTTCTAAACTTTATCCTGATATCTTAGTATCCTTTCACTTTATTATCTGTCTACTTTTGTCCACATCTACTATGGTGAAAAGCAGTGATAAGAAAGAAAATACACTTTTTAATAACTATTATGTCAACAAATCTGTGACTAATGCACCTTCATATTCAGACATTGCCAGTAGATAAAGAAGGAGCTCATACAGACATTCACCTATAATTCACAAGTCAAGATTCCTGGACACAAAGCTAGTAATATTCTACACTAAGGATTAGCATGTGCAGAGTATGAGGTTTTTAAAGACTGTAGAATTATAGATGCAGATATTCTTGTCTGCTAGAAAATAGAAAGAGAACATTGCAATGTAACATAATTCAGAAATAAAAATCAATTGCATTTTAACCTGAAGCATATAACCCTTTTAGCAAAGAGATCTTTGAGTCTAGTAACACCAAATCACTGAAACCTCACATATCTAATGAGCTGCCACATTAAAACCCAGTATTTTCACAGTAGCAGGTGCAATGTTTATTACTTTGTTTTCTTCCTGTGTTTACTATCAGTGTATAGCTACTGGATTTCCCTACACATCTTACCCAGATTGCTAATCGCTGCCATTTCAGCAGAAAGCATCCGTGCACAGTTTTAATCTTCAAAATAAACTGCAACTTGATACCTAACTCTCCTTCTACACCTAGCTTTGTATCAGGGGTGTTTGAAATACTTCATGTGAGGAAGTTTTTTGTCTGGCAAGATCAGCAGGTGTAGGCTCAGCCCCTGATTCTGATGCCTGGACTTGGGATGCAATTCCTTTTGTAGAACAGAAAATGTGACGTTATGATAGCTCCGTGACATTAAAGATATTCTCACACTGTGGGAGGGACACACCTGTTTCATCAAAGGAAAATATAAAAGTACATTCAGCTGCCTGTGGAAAGTAATTTTAAGTGCTCTTTGAGTTATTTCAGCAGCACAAAATGCACCTATTCTGGTGCGCATAGGGCCATTCTGTAAGTGAATTTTAATTATTAAGGTTCTGTTTAAGAGACTAGGCCAAGCTGGGTTGCGCATTTTGATGTGTTCACTTAGATTTATTTTAAGAATTTTTTTTTATGCTCTGTAGCTGTGGGGGAAAAAAGGATATATACAAGACACCATAACTTTACTCTTACAGCTGCCTCATGTTTTCTTTACTGTCTATTGCTGGTTGCAGAAGAGATTTCTATAGTTATCGTTAAAATAAATGTGCATGTTTTTGAGAAATATGTAAGTGCACACAAATCCAATAAAGGGCTTGCATGATTATAAGGTCCAGAAAAACCACTGTATACAGCAACCCTCCTGACATTTTTGTAGATTAGAAGTTATATTTTACATCTATGTGACACTAGTAACTTTGTATAGAAACTGACAATTATTCTAGTAGCTATATTTACAAAGCGCTAATCAAGGCTACTAGTTTGTTTCTAAAAGATTACTAAAAGAAATTATGTCAATGCCTTCTTTTTACTCTTTTTATAAGTACCAGATTGAATGCAGCTTTTCTCAAGGACTCACAGACTTGGATTCCAAGTCCTTCTCACCCGCATGTCCTGATGTAAGAGAGCATCCTAACACTGCACAATAATAGAACAAGTTGTGTAACCTTGGTGTGCTGTTTAGAAAGGAACACAGCCTCTCCAATGAGAAAACGCTGAGAAATTTGGGCTTGTTCAGCCTGGAGAAGAGAAGGCTCCAGGAAGAGCTTATTGTGGCCTTTCAGTACTTGAAAGGGACCTATAAGAAAGATGGAAACAAAATTTTTAGCAGAGACTGGTGTAATAGTAAAAGGCATAATGCTTTTAAAATGAAGGAGGGTCGATTTAGATTATATATACAAAATAAGTTTTTTTGCAGTGAGAACATTGGCACAGGATGCCCCGAAAGGAGGCGATGCCTCATGGCTGGAAATGTTCAAGGCCACATCTGACAGAGCTCTGTGTAAGCTGATCTAATTAAAGATGTCTCTGTTCATTGCAAGGGGGTTTGGACTATATGACCTTTAAAAGGTCCCTTCCAACTCAAACTATTCTATGATTCTAAGAACTGTGGACAGAGAGGAAAGATCAGCAGCAGTAATGCATTTCTCTAGCTTGTGTGTTTAGTTGGCAAAGCAGAGTCATGGTTCTTATCTCCGCCACCACAATTAGCTCTGATTTTTTTTTGGTGGTTACTTGGTTCAAAACTCAAGGCAAATAACAGCTATAGTGCTTTTCATCAGTGGTCCAATCCTGACAACGTGTACTGGAAGGACTACTAAACTGGAATAATTGTGATATAGGGAGAAGCAAGTGGCCAGATTCTGTGGGTTATAGTCATTTAGTGAATGTTTAGAAGCAGATCAAGAATTATGTTAAGGCCTTTCAATAGAGAAACACTTCTAAATGGAAAAATAATCTGATTTTCATTTAAAATACAATATGAATTTGCATTCAAAATAGGACCTATCCATGATTAGGTGCTTAAGTATTCATCTTTTGGTTTGTGTCTTTTTAATTTTTTTAACCATTGTGAGTTATAATTATTAACAATGATTCCATTCATTGGCTTCTTTGCCAGACTATTTGGTTTTTTAACAGCCATGAAGTTCTGTAAATGAATCAGTTTTACGATGAAGGCTTGTCTGCATACATGGGTTAGCTGTAACTGTGATTCAGACCCTCTATTTTCTAGCACAGTCTACTTTTGTTATGCAACTATTTCAACACCCATCAATTTCTAATAAAAAGACTTGTTTATGAGCCTAATAAACACAGAAAACATTATGGAATCATGAAACAGCTAATTAACTTTGTGAATTTAAACTCCTGTCCTTGCACATGAAAACTAATTAGTGGTTATATGGATTCCTGAATTAAACTTCTTTCCTTTTTCTCTTCCTGCAGTTGTTAACTTAAATTCAAAATATCAGTAGTAATTTTCCCTTTTCTGAAAAGAATGCTGGAGTTTATAGTTAATAAAATGCTGTATTACCTGTACACGCAGAATCTGATCGTATTTCATTGTCACCTATTTGTTTCACACAGCTGCAAACAACTTATTCACATTTCATTTTAGAGTTACACGCTGATCTCAGCTTTGTTGAGGAGGCTGAATTCAAGGAAGACTCCCTAGAATTTAAAGTTAGATTGTACCTAGACTTGGGACAGCTATGTGGGGAAATAGGTTAGGACTCTTTCTGTGGCTGACTTAGAATTAAACATAGCAGTGCCTCATGCTGAACTGAACAGAACTGTGCCACTAGGGGCAGGTAGGAAGTTTGGACAGTGACAGATGTTCCATGCTTTGAGTAAGTGAGCAAGAAACAATGAGGCAAACTTCCCGTGTTCTACTGACAATAACTGTGGCTACATGTCAGTTAGTAGTAGGCTGAAAGCATTTATAACACAAAGATCTATTCTAGCAAAGATTTCTCCAGCAAAATTTCTGTTGTTGCTCATTTTCTAAACAAGAAGTTGCATATAAATCTTTTTTTTTCCCTTTATTTTTCCTTCAGTAGTGATAGACAAGTTCAGTGACTTCTTTTTCAAAATGCAATTTTTTTATGAAGAAGATGTAGTTGTTTCAGGTGGTGGAAATTAGGGTGGATTAAGGACTGAGTATGAGTTAGTTAAGTAACTACTGAAGAAAAAGGTCCTGCCACAATGACTAGTCTTTGCAGAAGTGACTATAAAGTACAGAAAACAATTATCCTGTTCTATTGCAGCCTTGAATTGAAGCATTACATTGAATCAGCAACTAGCCTTGCTGTATAGGGGGAAAAACAGTCAACACTTTTAGAATATAAAACCTTTGCAGTAGAAAGTATAAGAAAATCAAGAATATTCTGCCAAAATTATAACTGGCAAAGGATGTGATAACTATCACTGGAAATACATACAGGATATCTCTAGAAAGACTCATTAGAGAACAGATAAGTAGTAATGGGCCCGAACTGTGGACAGACAGTCTGAGGTTGGATATTAGACGTATCTGCAAAAATACAAGCTCAGTTAAATGAAAAATCTTCCAGCATACTTAACATTACTTCATGAGCCTTTCCCTTTTTTTGTCTTACTAGTTATGATAACATAATGGCTTTCTTTTATTTGTTTTCTTTTTCTCTTTTACTTCTCATGTGTTTTCCATTTCGTTAATTTCCTACTTATGTATCTTATTAACTGTCAGCTCTGCTTTTTGTTTGCTTTATCCTGAGATTCCAAAGGCTCCTACTTGCCCAACCCAACACCAATCTTACTACCACATGGGCTGGGAGGTCCAGCCAAGCAGATAGGGAGGGCCATCCTAGTTGCTACGTTAGTCTGCTTTTAGTGTTCCAACTATAGATCCAATCCCCTTTCCATCCCTCTTGGTGACAAGTTTCTTTTTGCTCAGATGGAACTGGCAGTTTGATACTCTGCATCCATAATGCGTTTATTGCGCTAAACTGTCTTTAAAAATGTATACTGGGCCCTTTTGACTGTACTAACAGAGAAAAGCAGACATCCATCGCCCCAGCAGAAGGTCCCAAAAATCATGCAGGCAAATTTCTTCCAAAAGATCACCTTCTGAGTTTTCTTCCAGAGACCTGCAAAAGCAGCCTCACAGAGGGTGATAACAATTGTAAATATTATACAAAAGTCTGTTATAGAGACCTCATTGTAAGTCAGCCCTTCTGATGAATCTTTATAGTGGCAGAGGCATTCCTACATGCTCCACATTTATTATAAGGGTTCATTTAGGTACAGGCCTTGCCTAGTGCAGTACTTTATATACTCACCCCCCACACTGTGAGACTCTACACAGCAGTCATACCTGCAAGGTGAAGACTGAGGGACTAAATCTCAAAATCCACCATGAAGTCATGATTTCACACTTATTTGAGATTGTTACACACTTTTCTGACTACAGAACCTTTTACTGTGAAGACATAATCCTATGGGCTGCAGCAGGTATCTTACTAGGCTGTACAGCACTACAGCATGAGGCTGTCTGAGAATAACCTGAAGAATGATGAGGTTACTAAAGTGATTGGGAAAGTGTGTTTACCAGTCTGGATAGCACAGAAGACCATGGAAGCTATAGAAAAGTATCACAACTTTTAGTAAATAGTGGTGTTTACTGATGTCCCAGTTCTGGAATAGGTTCTTAGATTACTTAATATCCAGTATCTACTAATATATAAAAGAATTAAACAGGGAAAGTTGTAATGGGGAGTGTCAGCATATTTATATCGTCTTCTCTGCCTCACAGGAACTTATCAAGCAAACATTTTTAGTCTTTTAAATAACTTCAGTATCAAAGCTGGATCAATGTTGAGAGAGATTTCTAAGTGTTATTTTTCAGGACAAACAGTACCTCTCTCCTAACTGTGAAATTAATAGGGAAGGTAGCATTGAAGAAAATTGCTGTGTGCTGGGGCTGCTGACATGACTGGGAAAAAAATTGTTGCAATATTACACTCAGAAGAAATCATATGCGAAAACAGATTTTGTAGCTACAAAGCACTAACGGCCAAGTGAACATTGCTGAATTCTTAATTGCTTCTCAAAAATGTTTTTCATGAGAAAATAAGTTACACTAAAAGCCTTCACAGAAAACATCTGTTATGAAAGAAGATTAACTCTCTCCTAATAAAAGCTGTATTCCATTGTTAATCTGTAAGTTTTCTGAAGTCCAAATAAACTTCAGACCTAAATAAATCCACAATATCCAGTGTTAGAGAGGAAAATATAGGGGGTTTGTTTGTTTCTTTGTTTGTTTTTATGAACCTACATACTATAAATAGCTTTTAAATAATTAGACATGATTCATCACTAGGTTCTCCAGAAAAAGTCATCTCAGATGTAACAGTTTCAAGTTTCTATTTTTTTTCAATGAAAACAAGGCAGCCTCAGAGTAGACACAGTGACAGCAGACACAGATAAGCCTCATGTACTCCTTGTCCCCTTTGTTTCTTCACCAACAAAGTGTCCCAGGATTCTGTATTTATTTAGCAGTAGAGTTCAGGGAGGAAAATACACAGCAGTGGATTAAGATCAGTTACTTGACCCATACAAATCCACATGCTGCATTCAGGGAAGCTGAGAGAAATTATTCTTGCAAGGCTGTTTTTTGACATCTTGGAAAGGTCATGGAGATCAGGAAAGTTCCTAGGTAACTGGAGGAAGCAAATGTTGCACTCACCTTTAAGACATGCAAGGAATGCCATTTACTTTGATTTCAGCAATGCTTTCAACACTGACTCCCACAATATTCTTGTATCCAAGTTACAACACTACTGTCTGGGTAGGTGAACAACTACATATGTAAAATAGTGGTCCAATGATTGGGCTCAGGGGATCATGGTTAATTGGTCATAACCTGCCTTGAGGCCAGTAACATATGGAGTAATGCAGGGGTCTGTCCTGGGAACTCTCCTGCTTAACATCTTTATCAGTGGAGGAGGTGATGGAGTGTACTCACCAGATCTACTGATGGCACCAAATTGGAAGAAGCATCATGTATGTGGGAGGGTAGTGTTGCCATCCAGACAGACCTGAAAAGCCTGGAGGAATGGGCTCACAGGAAGCTCATTAGACTCAGGAAGGTCAGATGCAAATCACTGGACTAGGGGAGAAAGAGCCCTTGCAACTGATGCAGGCTGTGTCTTGACTAACTGGGGAGCAGCTCTGTAAAAAATTCTCTGGGGCTCTGGCAGACAGCAAGCTGAACATGAGCTAGTTGTCACCTGAGAGCAAAGATCACAGGAGCAGAACTTGTAGATGAAGGGAATGGATTATCCACCTCTACTCAGCATTCTTTGGACAATGTCTCAAATATTGCATCCAGTTTTGAGCTTCCAGTATCAGACAAACATCAGTTAATTGGACAAAGTTCAGCGTAGGGCCACCATAAGGGCTGGTTGTTGGAATACTTGTCCCATGAGGAGAGGCTGAGGGAGCTGGGCCTGGGGAAGACACCTTCTGCGGGACTGAACAGTGGTGCCCTAACATACTAGGAGGTATAGTACTTTAATGTCCATATTTAATATGTAATGCTACTTTAATTTGCTTTAATAATTATAAGGATTTTTTAATCGGAATGTGTTAACTTGAAAACACCTTTAAGAAAGAGAGAGGGGGGGAAGAAAGTTGTAAATATAATGACAGCAAATTCTACTCATTCTGCTAGACAAAAACAAGGCTTTGTCATATGTTAATTTATTGTACTAGAGTGTGAATGTGCTAAGTAATAATGCTGTTTTGACAGTGAGTGATAAGGAGATTTTGAAAAAATATTTATGATGTTGTGTTTTTTTTGACACCAATGATGATGATTGAATACTTTTAAGGTCACCATGACACTGAAGTATTTTGACAAGCTATTTATGAAGGCATTGTGGTCCCAAAGATGGATGTAGATATGAAAGTGATGTAAATTAGATGAATTCATGAAACATAAATATATCAAGGGCTATTAAGCACAAAGATATCAAGTCTGACTCAAGAAATCAGACAGCTTAAAGCTGTGAAGTTATACAAGAAAAGCATCACTATCTGTGCATTTCTTAGCCTCTTCTTGTAGGTAATTATTGATGAAGAAAGGATATTTTGTTAACTGAAAGTTTGGTCTTAATATGTATAATCCAATACAGGGTATTGTTTTGAGATAATATGACTGCCTTTAAACCTAAGTGAAGAAGCAGAGTAAGTGATGAAGACTGCACATCAAACAATTCCTCTTTAGACCTTCCCTGTAAATGTTAATTTTAAAATCTGTTAGACATTTTCTTTGGCCAAACAGAAAAAAAAATAAAATTGGAGCTCCTTCAATAAAAATAATATTTTTTTAATATTTTTTAAATTTATTTTTATTATTTCAGAAAGAGAAATGCTTACTTTTCCTCTTCATGTATGTGATTTCATATTGCAATTAAAAGGTGACTGGCCAGAACCTCAGCCTAAACTATGGAAAATACTAAACAGAAAAATATCAAAGCGAAATGTTTCTTTCAATAGATATTTTCACTTTTTTAAAATAACATGTTTTTTATTAAAAATCTGAATCTAATGGACTCAGTTTCTGTAAGAAACAAAAAGCATTCAGATTGTAGGTCTGACCTCATTTTGATGTTTGGTCTTTTTTTAGGACTGTAAACTTTATTCATAATCAACTGTTTTAAATAATTTTTCACCTCCAGTAGTCTCAAGGAAAGCAATAAGAAACCAGTGATGATATTTATTGTAATGGAAAGGCCTCCCTGAAAGGAATGTAATAGTGTGCAAAACACAAACTTTTGTCTGTGATAAGAAGGTGAGGATTACATATGTGAGAAGAGATTAATTACTGTGTTGAGGAAGCAGTGGGAAACAATGGTTTTAAAAAACTTCACTTCTGTTGTGTGGTCATTTGCCCATATGATTAAGATATTGACCCTACTGAAATTAATACTAAAGGTTTCACCAGTTCAAATGGGTGACAGATTTCAGCTTAATTGTCATGTGTTAGTGTCTATGCTGTTGGCCCAGACAGCTCCTGCCTGGGCAATATGTGAGCTTGTCCCAGCAGAGGAATTTCATTGCAGAGTAAATTGTTCATATAAAGCAACCCAGGACTAAAAGCACCCTGACTGCACTAGCACATCATTGTACCTGGCCATTGAAACCATGCTAGGAAGGGCTATACCAAATCACGTAGACCTCTCCCTGAGTCCAAAGCTGGAAAAAAAAAGCTCTATTCATTACACTCCACTGCTACATTGATCTTTACAAACTACTTAAGTCTCTCCTAAGGGCAGTGAAAACTGAAAATAAATATTTTATTTTTTAAAAAATTCCTGCCCATGCTTATATGCTTCAGCAAATACCCCACTGAGAAAATAGCCTAAATGAAGCATGGAGTCACAAAATTTCTAAGGCTACAAAGGTTCTCTAGACCAACTCCTCCGCTGGTGCAGGACTATGTTCTGCTTCATGTCCAGCTCAATTCTCCATCCTGTCAGGGGCCTTCTGAACCAGCACAATCACCTGGTCTATCAGCCACTCCTCCCAGTTATATAATCTGAAAAGCTTCTGTGGGTGTTCTCTGTGCTGCCATTAAGGGGAAAGGTAATTAATGAAGACCCAGTAATGATGATTCAAGAGGCACACTGCTGGTCAGTAGACTCCTTCAGGTCTTTGTGCTCCTGATCACAACAGTATCAGAGTGGCCGTCCAGCCAGTTTTCAGTCCACCTGGCTGTACAAAACCATAGCTCATACTTCCTCAGTTTGTCCATGAGGCTGTTACAGAAAACAGTATCAAAAGCAGGCTAAAGTCAAGATAAACAATACCTCCCACTCCTTTCTTTTTGACCAAACTAGGGATTTTTTCTTGTAGAAAGCTGCCATGTTGGTCAAGCATGACTTCCCCTTTGTAAATCTCTGCGAACTACTTCAAATCACTTTCTTCTACTTCACATATTTGGAAACTTCTTCCAGGAGAATTTGCTGTATTTCTTTCCCAGAGACTGAGATGAAGTTTACTGGTGTATACTTTTTCCGGTCCTCTTCTTTTTCTTGAAGAGAGGACTGAGAAAAGGACTTTAGGATGAGTATTTAAGTATGAGAATGGACCATTACCCCCAAATGCAAAGCAGATTTCTAGTTAAATAACACGTGACTAAACTTGAAGTTTCTGATTCTCGTTTCAATTGTGGCATATTACTAATTTCACCGGCACAATGTCAACATGAATGGCACCTATAACCTATTATTTAAAATCTTTTAAATTGCATAAGTAATGCAAAAAAATGTTAAGTATATATATTATATATGCAAATATCCTTTTTTTTTACTTTTGAAAATCATAAGAGTAATTTAGTATCAGCAAGTATAACTTAGCCTTATGAATGTTACTCAGTTCTTTTTTTTAAGGGCATAAAATTCTGTCCTGCAAGAATATAAACCTCGCAGAGAGAGAAGATAGATATATTTCATGGAATAGTATTCCTCTACGGCAACAATTATTATTTTAAAGTAATACTTTGATCATGAAGACAAGCTTTCGAAGATAATATACATAAACAGAATAAAAATATCAATTCATTTGTACCTTTCTGACAGCAGCAACCAGCAAACAGGGATGGAGAACAAGACAACCCAGGGAGTAGGACATAACCATTCAATAGATTAATCTCATCTAAAACTTAGTTGTATAGTCTAGCAGACTGTCTATGCCTTAGATCCAGGAAAAAAAAAAATTCCTCTGTCACAGGCATAACTGTTTTAAGGTGTCATCAATGACTTTCTAATTAAAGTTTGAAGATATGAGGCTCAACCTTCTTGTGCAACTTGTGGGTATTTCTTTGCTCTAGATTTAGAGTTATACAGTCAGGAAAATATACATTTTTCCTTAAAAGTTGAGGGGGAAATATATTAAAAGGTATGAACAGGTAGATTTGAGAGCTCTTGTTAGCACAATCCTAGATAAGTCATTCAGTCTGTGCCAGCAGATCCAAATAACAGAAACAAAATTAATACCAGAGGATGTGATGGTACCAGCTGTGTTTTCAACACTTCTGTATTTACACACAAGCAAATTGAGTGAACTCTACTAAGGCAAAAAATAAACCCGTACATTCATAATAGGCTACCAGGCGCTCAGGCTGCCTTAGGAAATATGAAGTTGATGGATGATGTAGATTTTTGATGGCAGATGAATTGCCTACATTTCCACTCCAGATTATGTTTCCTAGGTAAATGAGTACTGTCATTGACTTGTCCTATAAATCCTGTCAGTGTGACAGAACTGGCCACACTGGGGACTATCTCGGTGACGTTTTAAAGGCACACACAAAGCAGGTTGTGTTCTGAGATATGTAAATCTGACTGAGTTATGTGCTAGTTGTTTTTGTGGTTTGGAGGAAAGAACTTTGCCAAGAAGAAGGTTTTTTGGGTATTGTCTATGAAGATGTAGGTTAATTTACCCATGTCTTCTACCTACCTTTTCAGTGTGTGGTATAATCAGGTAACGCATAACTGAGAAGACTGTTAGAAAGCCTAAACAGGTCTGTGAAAGTGTAGATATGACACATACTAGTGCCTTCTTTGCATCTTCTTTTGATCTCAGTGCTCTTTTAGCAAGCAAGATACATGTGCTAGAAATCTGAAGGAATTCACAGGCACCTTCTAGAGTCATGTTCTCAACAGCATATTTCCAGGTGCATCATATATTCACTCTTAGAGAAGAAGCAAAATAAAACAAAACAAAACAAAACAAAACAAAACAAACAAACAAACAAACAAACAAAAAAACACGAAAAAAACCACCAAGTAATCAAAGCTAATTTTTATGGTGAAGATCTCCCAATACCTGCATGTGACCAGCTGAAACAGTAAGGTAGCATTGCTTAACCACAGATTTTGGAGACAGCTGCAAGCGTTGCTAGTATGATCAGTTCCAGAAGACAAGACAATACACAGTTAAATTCCGAGAGCTTGTGAGTCATCTTTCATAACCACCTGCATTGTACAAAGAGATTCAAACATTGATTCCAAAATTTGGTTCAAAGTCCTATTTATAAAGTATGTTTCTAAGCAATCCATGTTATTTCAATGTTTAACTAGCCTTCTCTCTAGGATGCTAAATTCTGTTTTGCAATTAAGTATTTCTGGGCTCTTTTACAAGTCCCTGAGACTTTATTTTTAATATTTTTTTTGATAGTCCTGAAAATCAATGAAGGCCTTCTATCCACCTCAAAACAAACATAACATTTATGCTTCCATTTACATAATCTCAAATCAGCCTCTTTCTTCCCCATGTTACATACTTGCTTACCTTTTCATTTTTCTGGTGAAAGTCCTTTCCCATGGCTCCCTACACAAGCCTCAGCAGGTAATCAGTCCAAAGCAGATGTACAAAAGTTCAAACAAGTTGGAAAGAGGAGAGTAAACTGTAGACTGAATAGATAACTTTTCTTGGAGCTCAAATACATTAACACTTGGTCCTCAAATTAATTGCTTGCTAGACAACTTTATTTCCACAGTTAAAATATTTTCTCCACTTTAAGTAGTTGCAACAACCAGTTTTATTAACTTCCTTTTATTTGGTGAGATGAATAGGACAAACGCCTTAATTCTGCATGATGGAGTCTGTCTTTCAACCCATTGTTCATTATATGGTTCCTGAACTTGGCTTTATATTCTATATCTTTTCATATATATTTAGCTTACATTGCAAGGTTTTCGTAATGCAGGGTCTCCAGGGGTGGATTCAGTGAGAAAACACCAGAAGTTGCTCCCATGTCCAACAGAGACAGTTCCAGCTGGCTCCACGACAGACCCACTGCTGGCCTAGCTGAGCCCATCAGCAATGCTGGCAGCACCTCTATGACAATGTATTTAAGAACAACAGCAGATGGGAGAGAGGTGTGAGAAAATGTGAGAAGCAATCCTAAAGGAACCAAGGTCACTGAAGGATGGGGAGGAGATGCTCCAGGTGCCAAAGCAGAGATTCCCTTGCAGCCTGTGATGAAGGCCACTGTGACATGGGCAATCCCCTGCAATGCGTGGAGGTCCACAGGGGAGGAGACATTCACCTGTAGCCTGTGAAGGACCCCAACCTGGAGCAGTTAGATATGCCTTGAAGGAACTGTGGCTTGTGGAGATTCTGCACTGGAGCAAGCTTCTGGCAGGACCCTGTGGAGAGGAGTCCACACAGAAACAGATTTTCTTTAAGGAACTGTGCCCCTGCAGGGAACCCACACCAGAGTGGTCTGTTCCTGAAGGACTGCACCCTATGGAAAGGACCCATGATGCAAAAAAGTTTGTGAAGGACCCACACTGGAGAAGTCCATGAAGGGATTTTCTATGAGAGGCACCCCCAGCACCAGAGCAGAGGAAGAGTGTCAAAAGGAAGGAGCAGCAGAGGCAGTGTGTGAGGAACTGGCTGCAGCTCCTATTCCCTGTTCCTCTGGGCTGCTTGGGGAAAGGATGCAAAGAGATGGGGTGTGAAGATGGGAAGAAGAAGAGGGGACTATGAAAGATGCTTTTAGATTGCTTCCTATTTCTCATTATCCTGCTCTGTTTAATTAGCAATAAATTAAATTAATTTCCCCAAGCCAAGTCTATTTTGCCTGTGATGGTGATTAGTAAGGGAGCTCCCTGTCCTTATCTCAGTTCATGAGCTTTTTGTTGTGTCTTCTCCCGTTGTTCTTGTCTTGTTGAGAAGGGGAGTGATAGAGTGGTTTGGTGGACATCTGGAGTCCAGCCAAAGTCAACCCACCACAATATAATAAGATTTAAAAATAATTTATAACCACAGAAGTTTGAGTGGAAAAAAAAAAAAAAAGGTGGTTTTATGTGAACTGATCTGTATTACACAATCAGAGAACCAAAGAATGGTTGAAATTTAAAGGAATCTCTGGAGATAATCTTGTCCAAATCTCTGCTTCAGGAAGGTCACCTACAATGGGTTGCCCAAGACCATGTCCAGATGGCTTTTGTGCATCTCTGAGGATGGAGACTCCATCCACAACCATCCTGGGCAATTTATGCCAGTACTCTGTCACCCTCACAGGAAAAAGATTCTTCCTGATATTCATAGGGGAGATGCTATGTTTCAGTTTTTGCCCTTCAACTTATGTCTGTCACTGGCCGTCACTGAAAAGAGCCTGGGTCCATCTTTGTTGCACCTTCCCTTCCATTTTCTTTGCATATTGATAATACCCTCTCTAAACCTTCCCTTCTCTACACTAAACCACCCCAGTTCTCTCAAACTTTCCTTATTTAAGGGGTGCTCCAATCCCTTAGTCCCTGTAATGACCCTTCATTGAAGTCTCTCTTGGAGCTCAGTAATCTCTCTTGTACAGTAGATCTTCAGGTAGCCATTAAAAAATCTTGGACTAATTTCCATCTTTTGCCTACAAACAGGCCCCAGGCTCTGAAAAGGGGAAAAAGTCCTCTGGAGAATTCACTGGCATCATGACCTGATGGCTTGAATCAATAAAACACAAGAAGAAATCTTAAGTCTTTTAGGAAACTCTTCCCATGCACCCACATTATAAAGCTCTCCTGTATATTACAGTTAAGCAATACATGCCATATAAATCTCTATTTGTACTATTTTCAGTGCAGTTTATCTTTATAGTCTGGTTTTAAGTATTAGATGCATTTTCATTTATCTTTTTATTTTTCTTTCATTCTGTTATTTTTGTATCTGTTCCTATCAGTACTAGGTCCACTCCATTATCTGACTATTTGCTATAAAACACTCCTTTTCTCATTTTACAAATTCATCTCAGAATATCTGTAGTCTCAGCCATTGCTCTTTTGTCTCCTTTTTCTGTTAGCAGCTTCCCTTAATTACATTTTTTGAATGAAACCAAGCACTTTATTTTTTTTTCATGAAACTCAGACAATCTAATTTTTTCTTCAGGATTTATTCTTTGTGACTCAACAGTCAGGATGCCGAATAAGGACAAATCAGTAAGAGCTATCATTGTGTCATAGAATCCTCATCATGAACACTGATGTAGATGGTAATTTTTCTCTGATCATTAATTAGTTGACTCAGGATCCATCTGAAGCTTTAAAAGTAAAGCTAAATAAAAAGCATTCTAGATGTCTTCCATTAAATTAAAATTCCAGGACTTGAACACTTGACACTGTTTTGAGGAGTCAGAGTTTACAAACCAATGAATGAGACCTAAATAATATATACTAGTTTAATTGGTGGCAATTAATCTTCCTCCAGCATTTTTCATGCTCTTTAATAGGAAACTGTGTCCATTTTATTTAGTCTGTATCCTTAAAGATCAGAAGCATTTTGCAGCATGATTAAACTGTGAAATATATTTGAAATTAATTGCTTCTGACAACTGTCATTAGACACATTTGCAAATACATTTCCTAATTCCTTAATAGGAAGAAATCCCCAAAGAGGAGATACAAGGACTCTCTGAAACAACACCTCAGCCTTGGCCATATTGACTATCATCAATGGTCCACTCTGGCCTCCAATCGGGAGGCATGGAGACACACCATCCATAACGCTGCTGATTCCTTTGAGAATGCACGCAGAATCAGTCTGGAGGAGAAAAGACAACGCAGAAAGAACCGTGCCTCACCAACACCGCCTGTGGAGACTTTCTGCTGTGCCTTTTGCAACCGGCCTTGCCTGTCTCGCATCGGCCTCTTTAGCCATCAGCGCGCTTGCAGCAAGCGTGGGTAGAGCCCTTCCCAAATCTTCGTTCGCAAAGCCAAGCCATGATGATGATGATGATAAATAGGAAGAAATTCTTGTTATCTTTTGAACTTTTAGGCTCTGTTGTGAGCAACAAGATAAAAACCACTTTTGTTTTAACTGCCTAAGCACCATGTAAGATAAGTCACAATTACAAACTACTGTCATCAAAGGAAGCTGTACGGGTCACGCAGAGTGCACAGGTTGATTCTGTACATTGATACTGACTAGACTGCAAGACGTAGGAAGAAATGACACCTACATTTTTACAAAATATTCTTTAGAGACTTTCTCAATATGTAAGTCTAGTACTACCATTTTTAATGTTGCATATGTAAGAGAAAGTCTTTTGCTGTTGTGTTACTATTTAAAAAGCTGATAATTCAGAATCCATTAATATAAGATTATTATAAACCTTTTATCATGTCATTCAAAAGGCCATAGGATACTTCATGGTAAACATGCACTGTAATTAAATTACAGGATGCTCTTTCTCAAATGAATCAATCATACCCTGTATTTTTTGAAAGGTAGGAAACTGAGGGTCTACAGTTACTTTATGACATCCTCATATTTACCAGTTAATATTTGTTGACATACATTATAAAGCACTGACAAAATGCCAACAGTTATCTCTCCTCAAAGTTTAAAAAACTTAACTAGTAAAAGACTACAAGGCAGGAAAATGGGGGGAATTATAATTCATATTTAACTTCTTTAAACTAAAGGTGAGAAAAAAAAATGGCAAAATTTGATGTAGGAATAATGAATCCCCCTTTTCAAGTGCTTTTCCCTCTCCATTAACTCAAGACGACCTTGATTAGATGCTTTACTTTTTGATGGTAATCATTAACTGGGATGCATAACATGAGGGATTTGCCCTTAATCAGGAAGTTTCTGTTTCTTCCAAGACTTGGCCCAATATCTGATGGAGTCTAGATCCTTACTCAGAGGACTCTAAGTCCTACCTCATCACTATATGGTAATGACAAAATGGAATGTCCTTCATTACAACTCCTGACGAATCTAAATTACAGAGGCAGCAAAGTTTATTTTACAAGGAATAAGAGTGCCAAAAGAAAACAAAGTGAACCCTTTCATCGATGTGTGCATTTTAAGCTAAAATAAAATGAGCATTCTTGCTTCCTTATTTTCAGAGACTGTTAGCTAGGTCATGTGAAAGCTAATTTTTTTTTTTTGAATGAGCAAAGATAAACCCCAGTAGGGAGAAATACTTTTATCTAGGCTATTCAAATACAGTGAAGATTTCAACAGAAAAGATGTATCTCCCCTCTTCTGCAAAGGAAATTATTTAAGTAGCAACTGTAAGGAACTTAATGAAGACATATTTCGTACTTCCATTACACTCTCATTTTCTATGACTTTCCAATCTTTACATAGAGGAACATAATGTTAACATAAGGCTAACACTAATACCAGAATCTACTTTAAAATACTTTTCACTTTTAGACTTTCATTAAATAAGTCGTTAGCATTTTGGATAAAATGTTAATGTCATTACAACTAAAATGTTTTTGCCCTATACAAATCTGAATTTATTGTGTGTGTGAATATTCCAAGTGGCCAGTGTCTGATATCTGGTTCTAGAACATATTTTGCCGAGTAGAGAGTTTTCGGGGGGCACTGGAACTAGTAAAGCCCAAATTGTTTATTTAACTTTGTCTTTTTCCATCTCATTGGATTGCAATGTCCACATGCTCCTTCCTCTAAGACTTTCCCCTAGACCTCTGTTTTATTCTCTCATGGTATATCCATATACTGCTTCAATCCAGACTGTATTCCTCTCTCCGGCAAGTTATCTTGCTTCTTTATTTCTGAAAACAGGAGGTAAAGAATTGTGGTACAACTCCTGTGGAGCCTTGGGAGCTAATTGGTCAGTCAGTATTCTAGCAAAGATTTCCAAATATACGTGCATTAATGAGTTCTTTGGATCTTTTCTCCATAGAAACAATAATATAATCTTTTCTAACTAGCTGCTAATATTTATGAAGTCTTTGGAAACTGGTATCTCTGAAACTTACACAATAGATTTATGTGAAACTGAAAATAGGTCAAGTGACAACCAGATACTAGTGACACAATCAGATTAAACTAGTTTACTTGCTACACATAAACTAGTAACATATGGGCAATCAAATTTAAAAAACCACAAACTTCACCCCCAAAAAAGCCCTAAAACAAACACAAAATCTTACAAAACATTAGTGTGATGGGATGCCAAGTGCCCACCAAAGCCACTCTATCTGGCCTGTGCAAAAAGGTATTTGCCTTTATCTCCTAAGTTTTATCAAGCACTCCAGCACAACTACTCTGAAAAGGAGACTAAAAATCTGTAAGCCAGAATGATGTGTCACTGTGGGCTTTAACTACCTGTCCAGTAAAAGATTATGAATGATCCTCTGTATCAGTGACTGTGCTTAAGCACACTTCATCAGCAAAGTGCTAACCCAGTCTCCCTTCTCAACACAGAGCCTCGAAAGTGACAGCAACTACCATCTCCTCTGTTTTGTGTTCCTGTTGGAACCTTCTAACTTGATTTTTCATTCTCAATTTCCACTGTTTCCTAGGCACTGTTTTTTACTACTCTGTTCTTTTCCTCTCCATTATTTTCAGTGAAAATATCCCCCAAACACAGAATGCAAAACTTTTGGGGTTTTGCTGGTTGTTTCTCTGCAAGCCACAGTGGCATTTCTGCTCTTGCTTGTTTCTCTTGTTCTTGTCTAGTCCTTTTTACTCCACTCCTCTTCCTTCAGCATTCTCTTCCTTTTCTAAGCCAGGAGTGTTGGGCTTTTGGGAGTTTGGGGGGTTTCTTTTTGTTTGGTTGGGTTTTTTTTTTCCACCTAGATTTTGTTTACCACATTTCTTCCTGTGTTATTATGATTCTCTATTTTTTACTTCTCTTCAGTGATTTGAAGCTGTGTTGCCTGCTTATCAGTCTTCCTGGAATACTTTTGCTTGTTAGTTTATTTTCTTGTTTCTTTCTAACTTTATTATCAAACAGAAGAATTAACATATCAGACATCCATGTATGTCCATCTCCTTCTTGTATCTTATTTTTGACATCTTTATCCCAGAAGACAAGTAATTCTTTGTCACTGCATTCTTGCCTTTGTTAAGAATATGCCTTTTCGAGGAATAGCACATCTGACAGCCTGTTCTAAAACAATCAGATCTAGCCTACTCCTTATATATATGTTTATTCAAATAGAAACAGTGCTCAAGGGCCCAGAATCCTCATTTTTGCTTCTACTGGGTTCATTTTTAAGCTTGAGAGTGTAAAAATACAGTTCAGGTCACTTCTATGAGGACCCATGAAGATAAGCATCACAAGAAAGTTAAGTGACATGGAAACATTGCATGCAAATATACAAACGTGCACCTAAACACACAGGGTTAGTCCCTACTTTAGGTCAGAGACTGCACAGTCACACTATCTCCTCTGAGACACTTTGTGCTACACAGAGGAGGCAAAACTTTCAGTAGAGAAGGTAACCAGAAGCAAAGTCCTTTTGAATACTTTGTACAATGGAAAGGACGTGTGGTGCTTACATTCCTTGCTCAGTCTGCTTCAAACTGTGACCAGAGTAATAGCAGACAACCACTAGAGGACAAGCTGTTTGCTTCCGTGTAAGAAAAAGGGCCATTGCATTCACTTATCTGTTTTCCTGAATAAAAGACTTCCCATTCAAACAATACTGTAAGAAAGGACATGGGCAGTGATACTAGCAATAGTAAAGATAATCATGTGCTGCATATAAGGAGGTCACATTGTGGTAGGGACTCTTCAAAAACAGAGGAGAAAAGCTATTTCTTGATCCAAAATATTTGCAACTAAACATGAAGGGCCGATAGAAATAAGTCAAAACAGAAAGACAGAATAACAAATAAATGAGTAGTAGGAGAAAACAGCAACTGCTTTTCTGAGAGTGTACAGTAAATTAGCTTTCTGAATGTAAAATTCATGAAACTAACCGGTCAGAGACAAAAATC
This sequence comes from Grallaria varia, assembly GCA_013396735.1. Lineage (NCBI taxonomy): Eukaryota > Metazoa > Chordata > Aves > Passeriformes > Formicariidae > Grallaria > Grallaria varia. The sequence goes on from VWZG01011333.1 coordinate 669,601, forward strand.
AGTCTCTTGGTGATGAATAACAATTATCAGATTTTTCTTTATTTCTTTTGTTTATTTGCAATGAAGAAAAAAGGAACTTCTCTCCATCGAAAGCCAAAGCATTATTTTTAAATAAAAAATACAAATAATGGCATTCCTAGATGAACCAGTTTTTTTTTTCATTTGCAGAAAAACCTAAAATTGCCTTTCCTCCTTCCACCACAGCCTTGCTTAAGTCACATCTGCATTTGCCCTAGCAGTTTTGGTGTGTTGTGTGTGTCTGCGACAGGCATATATCCCAGCTGTCAAAGACATGCCATTTATATTGCTTTAGAAGGCAGTAAAGGTTCTTCAAACAAATATTGCACCTGAGTTAGTCAAAACTCCTTAGAAATCCACTACCATATGTGTTTATAGTTCTTAAGAATTTATTATCAGATTTTCAAGATTTCTTAGAAATTGGCTTACGTTGTTCTGTTTCTTTTTCTTATTTGCGCTGCATTGGTCTGCCTCACACAGGCACTATTTAGTAGTCTTTTCTTATTACAAAAATAAAAGAATACTCACTTTCATTCCTCAGTTACTGACTAACAGATACACTATAAACTACAATTGACTTATAAAGAAATAAATCCAAGAAAATTACTCTACTTATGTTATTCCACACAGCATACCTCCACATTTTTTTCCAGAATTGATTACTAGAGAAAGACTATTAATAAACCAAATACAGTCTAGGACAGATGACTACTACCAAAATAAATTTATCTAGTTCAGAAGCTCCTGACTGGAAAAACATGGTGACACCACACCAGTGAAGGACTCTCTTCAAAAGACATTCTATTACAAGCAAAGCATCTTCAAAATACAAGGGGGAATGATTAGAGAACTGGAGTGATGGTCAGTGATTCAGAGGGCTAGAACACTCCTTTGAAGAAAGGCTGAGAAAGTTGGAGTTGGTCAGCCTGGACAAGAAAAGACTCCAGGAAGATCTTACTAATGTTGTTTCAGTACTTAAGCTGCGCTGGGCAGGGCACATCTCCAGGACGGAGGATCCCCCCCTCCCTAAGATCGTGCTCATGGTGAACTTGCCTCCGGCTGCCACAAGACAGGAGGCCCGAAGAGGAGATACAAGGACTCCCTGAAACAATATTTCAGCCTTGGCCATATTGACTACCATCAATGGTCCACTCTGGCTTCCAGTTGGGAGGCATGGAGACACACCATCCAAAATGCTGCTGATTCCTTTGAGAACGCACGCAGAATCAGTCTCAAGGAGAAAAGACAATTCAGAAAGAACCGGGCCTTGCCAATACCCGCCTATGGAGACTTTCCGCTGTGCTTTTTGCAACCGGCCTTGCCTACCTGGCATCAGCCTTTTTAGCCACCAGCGCGCTTGCAGCAAGTGTGGGTAGAGCCCTTCCCAAATCTTCATTCAGAAGCCTAGCCATGCAAGCTAATGCTGGAGTTTCTTTCATGATCTTCACTGGTATCTTTAATAGTAGAACTGATTTATTCTCTCTTTGTTACTTATAACTCATTAGAAAGTTTCATATTAAATTCAGTAAATGTCATGGAAATCTTCCCATGATGCTTTACTGAACAACAGAAACAACTGAGCCTGAGAATAATTTCCTACAGTGTGAGGAGCCAATACAAAAAAAGAGGCAGATCAAACTACAAGGATCACATCTGGAATTATTGAAAAGGCAGTATGCTTGGGTAAAATGTTTGTTTAACCTTCTGGTGTTTTAGAAAAACAAGAATATGTGAATAAAGCATTTACACGGGAGAGTGTATCTTTATGAATGGTTCTTTAAATTGATCATTAATGCAGTATTAAACTTGAATTACCCAATTAACTGTTACCAGTTGTTTGGAAGTGTTGTGGTTTAAAACCAGCTGGAAATTAACCTCCAAGCAGCTGCCTCCCCTCCCTCACCCCCCTCTCTGAGAAAGGGTCAAAAAGGCAGAGATTATGGTTTGAGTTTACTGGAAAACAGGCTGTAAGATAAAGAAAACAAACAGTAACAGCAACAATACTAACAGTGCATAAAAGAGAGTGATTTCACGTAAAAAAAGCATATGGAAGTCTGTTTAACCTGATGTTACCATGGCCAGTGACACAGTTTCCTGAGACGAAGGAGAAAATAGTGGATGCCACCACAGCCAGAGCTCCTCCTCCAAGCCCAAGACAACGAAAAACAATGACAGACAAACTCTCCAAGCTGGACCGTCCATGCCATACCACCCCAACTGCTCTGTCTGCTGCCCTATTCCCCGGGAAAAAGGAACAAAATGACTGCATGTTCCTTTTTTCCTTCCGCCCAAAGCCATGCCCCCCAGTAATGATGTGGCTGGTATAGAATAGCAGCTTAGACACACCCACAGGGCCCCAGGCTCTGGCCCTCTCACAGGAACTGTGAGAAAATTAACTCTGTCCCAGCCTAAACTGGGACAAGAAGTTAGGAAGGGCAATGATATATTAAGCAGTTGAACAGTTGTGGGTTTTAATATTAGCTCTTGGGCTCTACATTTTGGGGTCATCATTTCTAATAGAGAAACGCAGGTTGCTGATGCATCACTTCCAAAGGCTTCTGCAATTTCATTAAATACTATTTTATTGTTATTCTCCGCAGTAAAACTGCCACTGGAGAAATTAGGACAAATTGTAGAATTAGGAGAAAAGATAAAAGAGAAAGCAATGAGCATGAAAACATTTCTCAAGTCTGTGCTGGAAATTCGGTCTCAATCTCTGACAAATTTCTTTTCTCAACACATCCTGTGGCAATGGACATTTGTACTCGCCCTGCAATCTGCAGTCCTGTGCATGTTTCTGTACTTACCTGACACAGAAAAGTTGAAGCAGGTATTTGCTATTTAGCCAGAAATAGGAACTTGAGGAATTAATGCCAGGGAAAAAAGAGCAGAGAATGAAGGAAGAACACAGCAAAAAAGGACTGTATTAATATCTAGTGTTAATTTTAAATACAATACAATAATTGTTTACATAGCACTTTAGATATGCAAATATCCTAAGATGCCTAAAAATGCAATCAATAAAACCAGACACTTAGCTTAGCTTTAGGGTAAATTAAAGAGAAAACTTCAGAGCAAATTATCCCTATGAGAAAGTGAGTTTGAAGATTTATGAAGCAGATGGAAATTCAGATTTGAGAAACGAAAGAAGACCTTACAAAAGACTTTTGAGAGGCACTATTGTCAAGACATGCCTGTTTGTATCATATGTAGCTGAAAACATTGGTCTAATGTAAAGGGATAATGCATAATAAGGCATAAAGGCACTCTGTAAAACTGTAAAATCAACCTGGAAAGTAGCTTGGAGACAAAAATGCAATATAGTACAACCCTGATTAGTCAACCATTGTTTACTGACAGTCTCTGTTCTCAAAAATCAAAGCATTATGTCTCAGTCTGCATTGACTGCGTTTGTATTTTTTCTTTTACCTCAAGTCTGTCTTCTACAGATATTAACAGTTAAAATATTCCTGGTGTCTTTAATCATAGTATTGCAAAGACATGACCAGTCAATACTTAACTGTTTTTCTGTGAGTACTATTATCTCAGCTAATAGGTGGAAGAGTGCCTTGCATGATAATAGTTGCATTTAAGTAGTAAAAAAAAAAAAAAGAAGTAAGAATAAAAATAAAATTGTTGGCTAGATGGATGGATTTTAAATTTTAAAAATTAATCCTAAAAAAAACCATGTCATGTAAAAGGATAACTTTTTTTTATTATTCTGTCACCACTGAATTTGTTCTATTCCCAGTTATGATTGAATAGCAAAGTTTTCTGTCTTAAAAATTTTCATTGCTTGAAACAATAAACGTTAATTCTGTACAAACTGTCTGCTGCTCATGGTCATATTGTATTACTTTGAAGGAAAAAGAAATTAAATGTTTGGCACAATATGACCCATTGTTACTAATGTAGTCAGTTCTATATGACTGTATTTGAACCATGTTATTTTACATCCATTTTCACAGAAGAAAAACATCCTCAGAGGATGATCTTTTGGAAGTATTTCTCAAGTTTACAAAATTCATTAATCCACCAGATTCTCTTTGAAATAAGTCTGTAAAATAATTTGTTGCACATTGTGGAAATGGTCACATATGCTAAACTCAGCTGTCACAGATACTTTGACTACCTAGTCTGACAACTGATTTTTGTTACAACATGACCTTCTTTCTCCAAGGAATCAAACCATGCTAATTAGACCTACAAAATGGAAAGAATTCCTCACTTTAAAAACCCATATTTTAATCTATGCAATGTGTGATTGCACACATTTTAGTCTAGCCTATGTGTGTATATCCTTGTTAACGATGTTGCATATAACTCATAATTTTCATAAAAATTGTTGCTTAACCATTGTTGCCTAAAACGTGGACAAAAACGTTCGAGGCAATTTAATTGAGGTAAAGAAGAGAGGAGTTATTTAATGAAAAGCTTTTCAAGTTTCAAAAGTATAATGACAAGCGTGCACTATAGAGGTGATTCCTGTTTTTATAATGCTACTTAATTATCATAACTAAAGATTACATCCAACCCAGGAACCATCCACCCTCGTACCACCTTGGTGCCACCCTAATAACATCCCTCGGGTCTGCCCCTCAACACGCCTTCCTAGAATTGAGTCGGGGGTCTCAAGACCCCCTGCTTCTTCACCGTTTTCCAGACTTCATGGGTCTTCTATCTTGTTTTGACTACAATATGTATTGTTATTCTAGTCCTGGTCCATGAGGCCTAAATAAAATGTTCTAGTCACTATCTTATTCTTAGCTCAGATGCTCAGGAATGCAGTACAGAGGGAGAAACTGCTAGTTGCTACTTCAAATATGAGAAGCTATACAGCTACGTAAAATATACAAAAATACAAAATATATATAGATATATACAAATATATATATATACACAAATACAGAAAGTCTTAAGGCACCACCATCAGTAAAAATATATAGGTGGGTTTTTTAGTTGTAACACTGTGCTGCATGAGTGTTACTTCACTCATGATTCAGTATCTCACTTTTTGAAAATTATGTATTTCTCCCATTACACTGAAATCTCTGAAACAGCTAATATTAATGAATTTGCAATAAACTAGCTTGAAATGACAACTTAATAGACTGTAATTGGCATCTATAAATGCCTTCTTTAGAAGTGGTAGTTTCTACAAGACTGAGATATTGATCATTAGCACAATGATCCATGTCACAAGCACCTTAGTTTATCATAATCTCATTACCTTAATGACATAAGTAAGCATTTTAATTCAGGAGATGCTTCAATAAATCAGAACAATACCACATCTGAATGCTATCAGAAAGAATATTACTTTGCTGGATGAAAAGGTAAAATATTTTCAGCAAACACTAGAACAGGAGAAAACTGTGTCATGATCTTGATAACATGATAACTAAGTAAATGTTTAAGTTACCCACCCCAGCCAAGGGGTTCAGGAAATTTCCCTGGTAGTGCAACTCAAAGTTTGTGGAGCTTTTTATTCTTGTTTACTCTTCTACTCTTCAGAAAACTTAAAGCTGGATAAATTGCTCTATTTAATTAACAAAAGAATTGTGTATAACTAAGTATTTTTCTGATAAAAACTGCTGTTCAGACAGTCCCATTTTATATTGACTTTAAGCATTCTGTGAAAAAAAGAGCTGGGTGTTCATAAGCATCAAGATCAGTGAAAAGTAACAGCTGCAGAAGGGAAAATCCTTCTGTTCTGAGTCACTACACACCATCACTGTAATATGAGGTAAAAAGTTGCACGATGGTCAGATATTAAGAAAAGAAGGAGCAGTCAGACTGACAAATCAGATGTGTACACAGAGGTGTAGGACTGATCTGAATGAAGGTTTTTTGCCACTGATGTTTTGACATGTATCCATCATCCAAGAGATTCAAAACATTAGCCCTACCAATAGGGAATACTCTGGCTGAACAGAGACAAGATAGATAAAAAGAAGGTATAAGGGAGTGAAAACCACTATGAGGATGATAGACATGACTGGGGCAAAAATTACTTGAAGAGCAGGGCAGAGAGAATTCTTTTCCTGTCAGAAAGTGATGATTCTCCCAAACACTTATATAGGTGTAGAGATTTTGAGATTGTATCTTTCAGAAAGTAAAACTGATTGAAGGCATGGTCAATTGAAAAAAAACAAAAACCAAACAAACCTGAAACACT
>VWZG01011333.1:675850-708108 GCA_013396735.1 Grallaria varia
TTTGGAAGAATGGTTTAATGAGATTTTTTTTTTTTTTTTTTTTTTTTTTTTTTGCATTTTTTTCCACTGATTACAATGATACAGGTTTTTTTTTCCTTTCTATTGTATTATGTACTATATCTCAAAAAAAAAAAAAAGTGAATGTCAGACAATATTTCTGTCCCTCTTCACCAGCTCCGTATTATTTTCAGATTTTTTGTTTAATTTGAAATTTTAAATTATTTACATAAGAACACAAACAAACAAGATAACCACCTTTCCCAGGCAGTCCTAAATTATCTGGTCAGTGCTGCTGTATGTATCACCAAAATACCTAGAGCTTTTATGAGAATCATAAAATCTTTTGTATATTTCCTTTGTATATTTCTCTTTCTTGAAAAAGTTTTAAATTTTGGCTTCAGAATTAAAATCAGAGCATAGGTATTATATCAGTCTGCCACTAATATCAAATGAAATTTTACAAACTGTAGGTGAAATATTTACTTGGATTGCTGTTGACCAGTCAAGTTTTGACACTTAGAAACTGGAGTCTTAATAATAGAGCTCAAACAATACATGCTTTCCTTGCTATTGATCCCTGTGCAGTATGGGATTCAGACTTAGAAGGGACATACAGACTGTTGCCATCCAGAGTGCTTTGGTGATTTTGGTGCTTTGCTGTAAGTCCTTGTAAAACAAAAGCCATAAACTTTTGTGGGTAAGAGTTTGACAGAAACTTCGTAATCTGAAGGCATAATAATTAATTTTTCAAAATATAAGAAAAGTAAAATAGCTTAAGTGCATACTTTAAGAGTGTGGGAAAAACTTGGAAAACCATTAAAGTAGCGCTTACAATGTAAAATGAACACATACATGAGAGACTTCTCTTTTCAGCTGAGGATACTTTAAAGAGTTATCTTTTTCTCTGTGTAGTTGACTTTTAGCTGACTTGACTAAAGGTCAATTCAATAAATTAAAGATGAAAAAATGTAACAACCACAACTTTGACATAGAATCATTACTGCAGGGGTTAAAAAAGGAAAGAGAAAGGGAGTGGCAAGGAAGGTAAATGAGAAGAGGTGGCCATGGTGATGTATATAATAATTATGACCAGGTAAATAAAAAAAGTTAGAAATATCCATTATTAGGTAATATAAACCACATGATCCTTCCCCCCTCTTCCCTCTACCCCTGTAGTTCATCACTGACAGTTATTGCTGGAGGCAGAGGTTCAATCTGGATTTACAATTAGTAATACATCAGAGTTAAGACAGGAGACTTTGTTCTAGGTTAATAACTTGAAAATCAGTGGAACTTTAAGATGGGTTTATTTTTCTAATCCACTTGGCTTGAAACTTGTTTTTATATTATACATCTCCAAAACAGTAGGTAAGAAGTGTTCCTTGAGAAAAGGGATTACACTGGATTATGGCAGATGGTAAATGTTGTGTACCTACAGGATTTAAGTATATTATTTTCAGTGTTGGAATATGATTCTTTAAAGTGAATGTTTCTAATAGTTTGTTAGATAGTTTTTCAAATTTTTCGATTATGACAATTTTATTTGATTTAGCAAAGTTACAGAGAAGGAAGGAACTGAGTTAATATCTGAGGATTTGGCTTGCAAGACATAAATGATGCTGCAATGTAAGAGGAGACTTTTATACGTTTCTATTTTAGTGGGATGAAGTTTGGTAAGAAAATTAACTGTGTTTGGGGGTTAAAGCCTGAAGATTTTTATTCACTGCTTGATTTATCTGAGTTTCTTGGATTTTTGTACGAGGTTACTGGAAATGAAACTTCTGTTTATTCAATAAACAGTTGCAAGTAGAAAATAACTGAAGGCATCTCTGCAGTATGACAGTTCAGGTGTGATATAATACCCAACTGGAATGACCACAATCAACCATCTGGTGTTTTTCTGGACATCTACAAACAACAAACTGCAAGACTTACTTGGCATTGCAGAACTATTTAAAAGATCTTCACAGCTAACTCTAATAAGTGAGAATGAGGTCAAGGAGAAAATAATTTATTGTCAGAGTAGAAATTTAAAATTAGAGTAGCATAAAAAAGACTATCTAGGAGTCCCTTTCTTGGTGAATGAAGCACATATTGAGGAAGTGATATGTCATTGGCAGGTTCTTATTTCTCTTTCCCTGGCCCAGTTTTAAGTTCATTTCTTTTGCCAACAGCAAAGTCAGAAAGTCTGAAAGGCAATGATTCTATAATTAACAAGAAAGTTCTCACTCAGAAGCAGTCTGTTCTCTTCTTTTTTGGCAGGCGCAGATTCTGAATTGCACTGACAATTTTCCAAGTGTCATTAAAGGAATGGGCATATAAACAAAATACATTGTGATCAGGAAGTGTAACAGTTCACAACACATTAGTCAGTCTATAGGAAATGTGTTACTTACCTCACAGTAAAATAGTTCATGAGAAAAAAGAGTTTTCTGCTTCTTTTTTCTTGCAAGACACCATTGTGACCTGTTACTGTAGGCTACCTAGCAAACAGCAATTTTGTAATTTGCATACTGTAGTAATTTGTCTGTTTTTTAAAAAGACAAGCTATTATGGTTAAATGGTTTAATCCTACGTGGTTTGCATATGTGACTGTGAACGCAACAAATTCATGTAGAGGTAGGTATGTTTACAAATTGAAAATGAATTTTCAGTGGGTTTGGGCTACATACGGAGTTATGACTGGAATTAAGGAAAGCCCTTCAGGAAAAAAGACAGACTTGCTTGTTGGCAGAAGGCAAAATTGTAATAACTGTAAAAGATATGAATCTTCCTTAATGCTGACTGTACATTTCCAGCTCCTGCAAAACATCTCTGGCATCTTTGTGAATATGCTGATTGTACCTCAGTTCTTCTTATGTGGCGTCTCATTTCCCAATGTAACAGAAATCATAGATAACTCTCTGGACAACACAGTTATTTAGCTCTCAACTAAGAGTAAATATCCCTTAAGAGTATTACTGCTAATCTGAGTTATAATGCTAATCAAGGCAATGCAAATAGATAGCTATTACACTCCGAAGTACAATGTACTGAAATAACAGCCTTGGTAGATGGTCTTTAGTTAATAAAATGAAAAATATATAACAGGGTTTTTTTTTTATTTTATTAACTGTTGAGTGCAGTAACCTTGAGGACCCTGAGGAGGAATAGAGGTGGGTGAGGCAGGTGGGTGCTGTCAGATGCAACCCCTGTGGCCAGGGAGAGGGGGGGCTGTGGCTGTGTGCGTGTCCTTCCATATGCGTAAGCCAGATGTTTGGATGCATTATCAAAGGGTGCTTAGAAACTTGCAGGTCTGTATCAACATTGCAAGTGTCCAATGTTTTGGTTTATACTTTTAATTTTTCTCCTAAGTACACAGCTTGCTGATTACCTGTTAAATATGGACCATTAATTTTGGACCAACACTTCACTCTGGAAGGATTTAAGGATATAAACTGAACATATTTTCTCTCTGTAAGAACTAACTTCTACATCCCCAAGTCACTAGTAAGGGCAGTAAAGTACTGCCTGGTGGTCTGTGCTGTGGAGCAGTGGTCTAAACACATACATTCAGGAAAAAAAAATGTTTAAATTAAAGCTTATTTTAAAGATAATAATGATCTTAATTTTTGAAAGAAAAATAAGCACACACTGATAGAGTAATACTGTAGAATATTAACCCCGTGTAATTGTGAGCATGCAATCATGTCTCAACATGGCAGGATTCCTTTTTGCAAATATCCAGCTCTAGCTTCCCACATGTGAGATAGGCTTTTGGGTTTCAGTTTCTAAGCATCTTTTTCGTTCCATGGAAATCTTGACACTGCCACATTGATCTGCCTTTCATTGTGAAGAGAAATATTTAGAGGATTAGACCAAATCTTTTTCCTCTTCTTACTTGTCTCATGTACACTCAAAGTTAGTAGAGTAACAGGAAATTACTGTATTTCTGAAGATCTAAAACAACTTTAAAAATGGGACATTGTAGGAACTTTGACCTTCCTAATTTTGTTCTCTGTACATTCTATTTGCATTCCATTTACAGCACATTTTGTATAAATTTTTATTAAATATTTGTGCTGAGTAGCAAGAATGATGTAAGCAAAATCTGCCCCAAGAAAATAATATTTAGCTTTTGATAGAAACCATTTATTTAAACCATTTTAAAAACATAAATTAAATGTCTGGCAAGTTGAAAAACAATACTACCAAATATGTTTAACTGATTTTGACATGCTCAGAAAAAAATGCATTCTGAATTGACACTTTCCAAGCATATAAAACTCCTGATTCCCCTAAGAATATCATAATGAAATCCATTTGGTCATTGGTTTTCTCCCTCTTGCAAAAATACAACTGAACATATTTCAATAATTAACCAGTGCAAATTTAATTCTGACAGGTTTAGACCACATAGTGCCATTAGAATCTATCTATCTATCTATCTGTCTGTCTATCTATCTATCTATCTATCTATCTATCTATCTATCTATCTATCTATCTATCTATCTATCCTCTTGTAATTTTTGATGTAAATATTTTTTTTTAACAAAAACTAACCCTCCCATAGAAAACAATATTAATTAATTTTATTTTTCCTCCTTTTATGAAATTCATTGCAGACTCCTGGCCTTTGTAACTTTTCTTTCCTAATCTCCTATAATATTTCTGAGGTCCCACCACAATGATCTATTTACAGTTAGTGCTTGTTTGCTATTTGATATCAGCCCTTTTGTATATTTCTTTGCTTAGACCAATGACCTATAATTGATTCCATAATTTAAAACAATAAACACTATTTACAAGTTACATATTTCAGCAATCTTTAAAATCTGTCCAGAATTAATAGATGCTTTTAATAAAGAAAAAAACTCCTTTTGTGACCACTAATAGGATAATTTTCTTTTGGTGCACCTTAAAGAGGATTCTATATGCTTTCATAATATATACATAAGGCTAAAAACACTTTATTTTCTGTGGACTACTTCTGAGAAAAGAGGATGGAGCTTTGTTTTGTTTTGTTTTTCTAAAGTGTTATTAGAAACTACAAACAACTAACTGGAAAAAATGATGAAAACACAAAAGACATCCTCTGCAGGATGATTAGAATATTCTTTATGGTAAATTTAGTTTTTGTGCTTTATAGAGCTTTAGAGTAACTTGTCTGCATTAATCCCACTTTTGTTTGCAAACCCCACATACTTGCTAAAAACCAAAACAACAGACCATAAGCTTTTTAAAAGTAAGAAACTGCCTAACTGGTTAAATTTCTCTTTTGTCCTTTAGAATATGGATTATGTCACTATTGTAAAGTCAGAAAATATTTAGAAAAATTTGGATGTATTTTCTAGTAAGTAGAACTGTTTTGTTAAAGGAGTATTTTGTTTGTGTCTTTGTTTGTTTAAAGACAAACCAATCTATACAACTTGAAAATTCCCCTTAACAGCCAAGATGCAGCAATTATGTCAGTCAGTGCATTAGAAGTGCTAGAAGTGTTTTAACCACTTCACACTAGTGAAAAGATCCCCTTACAGTAAGAAAATCTTCATTCTCTCTGTGCCTTGAATTTCCACTAACAGCAGTAAGGATATTGCAAGAATGTTGTCCTACTGATTAAATCATAGGTGTCAAGAATTTGGAACACTATTTGGGGGCCACTGAAGATTTTTGATTTTCTCTTCAAAAAGAAAAAAAATAAAAATGCTATGCAGTGTGTCCTAATTTTTTGACAAGTCCTGTCATGTTATTTCTGTAAGTGCACTACGTTGTGAGGTAGAACATTGTTAGGATGTTTTCTTTTGAATTAATGACACATATCTGCTTAGTTGAAATAATAAAACTTTGCATAAGGTAAAAATCAGTTTCTGGCTGACAGTATAATATCAGATACTTTTTTTTTTTTTTTTTAAATTTTAACAAGTGGATCCATTTCTGCAGCAATCCCATTCCTGTATGGGTAGTTAAGCAAACCTACCTTTGTGCTACTAGCATTATGCAAATGAGGCTATAATTGTTAATGCGATAACACTTTGACTATAAAATGTGCTGTGGAGGGAAAAAAGTTGATAATGAAACAAGCATATTCTCAGAACAGAGAGCAAAGCAGCTAACTTTCCATTTATTTTTGCATACTTCATAACCATTCTACATAAACTTACAAACAGGTCTTTGAAGTTATGCATTAGCATAATTACACTATCATAAGTTTTCACAGTGTTTTTGTTTTTCTTCAATTTCTTACTGTCTTACGCAAAGTTGAACTACACTGGGAGTATGCATTTTGCTTAGAGCTAGTCCTCCTCACTCCCCACACTCACACCAAAACAATTTTAGTTCATGATCCTTAAGAGTAGTATGTACAGAAGAATCCCTCTTTCCTTCCTCCTGTGCCTGGCTGCAGGATTGTGTGTGCCATCTGTGCCAGTGCCTGACTCCCTGCAGATCCTGCTGCAGCTCACACGCTGGAAGAGAACTCTGACACACTTCCATGGGGGAGTGGTGGGGAGTCTGTGCAGTGGTGCCCAAGACTCAGTCAAGTCCCAGTTGCCTGCTGGAAATGAAGCACAAAGAATTTCTCACAATTTTTCCTTCATTAATCCCATTAGTGCCATTTCCCAGACAAAGTTATCTTTTACAGTAATATAATTTTTACGGAACGATTTCACCCTTATCAGTTTGGAGGCCTTACACTCTCCCTATAAAGCAGTGAGTATGGAATAAGAGAGTTCGTTAAGCACAGCGTGTGGTATTATCCCTGGTGGTGGTTGACCAGCCGTGTTGCACAGATTACACTCTGGCTCTTTCCGAACCTTTATAAAGTGAAAGCCATTAAGATTTTGCTCTACCTTTGAGCTTCTTCCTCTTTAGTAATATCTTGCCTGCGTTGGACTGAACAAAACTGAGTATCAGTCCTTCTATATGTTGTCTCAGCTCCTGTCGACAGAGCCTAGAATACTGCTGGCTCTCCTTGGCACTAGAGCACAGCTGGCTTATGCACTACTTGCTGTCTGCCAGAGCCTCAGAGGCTTTTCTGCAGAGCTGACAGCCAGTCCTCAGTCCTCTGTGTCATTGCAAGGAGCTCTTCCTTCCCGGGTGTAGCAGTTTAAATTTGTCCTTGTACTTTGTGAGGTTCCTCATGGGCCATTCTTCTGTCCTGCCTAGGTCCCTTTGCCCTACCTTCAAGTATCTTGACAGGTTACCCCAGTTGCAAATTTGATGAGATTGAGCTCCGTCACCTCATCAATTTGGAAATTGTTAAACAAGACAGGTCCTGCAGGGTAGACCTCTGCATTAGTCCACTTACTACTGATCTCTGGACAAAGTTGAGCTCATTAACCACTACCCTCTGAGCCCTGGTGGATCATGCAGCCATCTTGTTCGTCAGTCTAAACCTTCAATGGTCCATCCTTACTTGGACACAGTACTGTAGGAGCCAGTGTTGAAAGACTGACAGAGCTGAGGTAAATGCTATCCCCTGCTCTCCCTTCAGTCACATGAGGTAAATGACATGGCCTGTTCCTTTTCCAATCACAGTTCTAATCTGTTGATCCTAGAAGATAATCAGGTTGATCTGAGGCAATTTACTGCTGGACTTATTAAAACAGACCTATGTCCCTTTTTGAAGGAGGGTGAAGCATTTGCCTTTCTTCAGCCAGCAGAGACTTACATAGTCTCCACACTCATTCATAAACTATGGAGTGGTTTTGCAAGGACCTTGCTCAGTTCCTTCAGTTTACTTTGTCGCAGCCTGTCAAATCCTCTATACCTGTGAGGGTCCATGTGAATCTTGACCTCAAAAGGATTTCTTATAACATTCAAGTGGAAATATCCTTCTGGCTATATTCTCAGAATTGTTCAATTATCTAATTTTTCTGGGTAATGGTGGCCATAAATCTTGACCTGGGGAACTTTTTTTTGGGGTTTTTTTGTGGTTTGTTTTTTGGGTTTTTTTTGTGTGTGTGGGGTTTTTTTTTGTTTTGTTTTGTTTTAATTAGAGATTGAAGTAAAACCCAGAATGGAGCATCTATTGAGGGTTATTATGCTCTTTTCATTGCCAACAGACATAACATAACCAGTAATATAAAAGTCAAAGTTTATTTTCTGTACTCACTTTCAGTTATTTTATAGTTTTGGTTATGGGTATGAAAATGTAGACAATTCTTTGTGTCTTGAGACAACCCACAGCATAAGAGTCTGAACCACAAACTGATGTAATATTCTGGAAATGATAGTTCTCAGTAAGAGTCATCACATGTGGTAGAGAGCTTGACAGAAAAAGACTTTTTAAAACCTCAAACTTTGGTTCTATTCCACATTGGAATGGCCACAATTGTTCTTCAGACAATAGAATTCTGTCAAAAATTGAATTTTTTTTTTCAATATCACACCTGAGGGTTTTCATTCATCTCTTTTTCTCTCTCTTTCTCATTAGAGGTGACCAGGGAGATTTGGATTGCAGAAACCTTTTCTTTGAAAAATTCATTGAAGCCAATATGCCTCTGAGGAAACATTTTTGTTTCTATAAAACTGCATTTAGTCACAGCTGTTCCAGCCAGGTTTAATATTGTAAGAATAATCATAATACAGAACTGCTGCCTAGACCTTCTAGCATAATGATGGAACCTTTATTTATATTTTGAGTATCTCAGATAAATGAGGATAGAAGTTAACACAGTCAGAAAAGTAGCTCAACCAAAATTGATTACACTTTCTAACATTATATAAAGAGAAGAAAATGATTAGCTGATCATTATTTTGTGGATTTTTGGGGGCTAACATGGAGGAGTCAGATGAACAAATCTCCTGGGCTGCATTCACAGGGGCATTACTAGCAGAGGTAAAGTTGTGATCTTTTCTCCCCGATCAGCACTTGTTCAGGCCTCACCTGCAGTACTGTGTTCAGTTCTGGTTTTCACAATTCGAGAAAGATGCAAACAGACTCAAGAGTGCCTGTAGTAGCATCACAAAGACAATCAAAGTGCTGGAGAATCTGATCTCTGGGGAAAGACTGAAGGCTCATGGGTGAGGTCATCACAGTATTCCAGCACTTAAAGGGTAGTTATAAAAAGAGGAAACTCTCTTGTCACAAGAAGCCATCCAGAGAAGACAAAGGCAACGAACACAAGTTGCACTGGGAGAGGCACTTTACAGTAAGAACAATCATTCACTGGAACAACTACCTCAGAAGGCTTTCCAGATGCAATCGAAAATGGTGCTAGAAAAACTCATCTAGTCTCTGTCTCCTCCAAAAGGTTGGAGGCAATGATACTTCTGGAAATCTTCCAATTTGGGCTATTCCATGATTCCAATAACAGATTTTTATAATCTAACAATTTTCTCAACTCGAAAGATTTTGTTCTATTTTCTGAATGAAAAAAAAAAAAGAAAAAAAAATGAAGAGTGAGAAACAAGGTCGCTACAAGTTTCTTCATGTAACTGATAACAGCACTTGAACTGTTAGTCAATCTGTTTCAGATTGAGAGATCTGTACACAAAAATGCCTGTACTCTTCATGATCATACATGTAAAGAACAGTTATTTGAGCATTCTTATCAAAAGCATAGCATGTCATCACAATATGCTGATTGTATCACTGTGAGTCTACTGTCTTATGTGTGCGTTCAAATACAAACATTTGAGTATAATGAAAATTAATTTTTCCTCTTCCTTTCTATAGCCACAAAAAAATCAAATGCAACCATTTCCAGATTAATGTTTTGGGAAGTGCAATTTTTGTGCTTCCCAGATTAGGTAGGTTTTTTGTTTGCTTGGTTTTCTTTTCAAATTATAATCCCAACAAAATGTTAAAATTGTTAGAAACAGCTTTTAAAAATATCCTCCCAGAATAATAAGATTATATAATCTCAGCTCTAACAGTGCAAGCCAGTGATGGGCTGATAAGACTTTTCTTCTGTAAGCCTTAATAGTTACTAAAGATTTTGGCAAAATTACTTTTCAGTAAGAGATTTCTTATATGAGAAATGAGATGTGACTTTCTTCCATGGTATGTTTGATCAAATCCACTTCCAACTCTGTGTTAGTAAGATTAGAGTGTGAGATATTTGTTAATACAACTTGAAAATGACAGTGAAATATCTAGGCTATTGTATTTGTCATTCTACAATTCATAATAAGAAAAGAACAAATCACTACTGAAGTTAGAATTGGCAGTAACACCATTGAAATCACACACTCTAGTAAAACAGTTTATACTGACAAAAGTAAGAAATTTATTTAGCATAATTTCTCCATATTTGCAGGTTTGATGCTCTCAAATCTATGCTTCATAAAACATGGGACTTTTTAGGAAAGAGTATGTCTTCCCTTAATGTAAGAGTATACCTTCCCAGTTACTCTCTGGCAGACATTACAGTAAATAGACAGTAAAATGATGAAATACTTGTCTTGTAATATTCCTATAAACATCACTTTTCCTTTAGAAAAAAAGAAAACATTTCTATCTGTTGTTAATTGGTGGAAATCACAGAATCATTAAGGCTAGAAAAGACCTCCAAGGTCATTGAGTCCAACCTCTGACTAATCACCGCCATGTTGACTAAGTGCCATGTCCAGTTATTGCCTGAACACCTCCGGGGATGGTGACTCCATCACCTCTCCTGAAGTCCATTCTGATGCTTTACAACCTTTTCCAATTCTTCCTGAAGTGCAACCTGAACCTTCCCTGGAGTATCTTGTGGCCATGTTCCTGTCACTAGTTGCCTGGGAGAAGAGACCAGCCTCCAACTAGCTAAAACCTCCTGTCAGGTAGTTGCAGAGGTAAATTTTCCCCTGAGCTTCCATTTCTCCAGGCTAAACAACCCCAGCTCCCTCAGCCATTCCTGAAAATGAAATGTACAATTCTTTGCTAGTTGTGTATTCAAACAAATACGGCTAGAGTAAATACCTTCAGTAAGCATGAGGGCAGGGCATGAGTGGCTGGAGATCAAGTATAAGAATCAGCTTATAACAATGTATTTTGATATAGAAATGAGACCACCAGAATATAATTTGGGGCATATTCAAACTGAAGAAGGCTTTCCTTCAAATGACTTACATTATGGTTGTGAGAATTTTTACGAATCTGCAGGAATGCTGGAAAAATATGTTGCAGAGGGAACCCATTGTGGAGTTACTAAATAACAAATTATATCATGCTTAAAAAGTCTCCACAGCAGACAGTAATTGAAGCCTGGAAACTCTGAGGGCTAAGTATCATGCCCATTTTTATTATTCCTTAGACAATTACTAGTGAACGCTGTTGAAAATGAAGTCTTGCCTAGAAGTACATGGATCTAAACCACTATGGCCATTTTTTGTACTTGCATTATGGGTTAAATACATAATTTTTAAAATATCTCCATCTGGCTCCATCTGGATGTGGGAGAAACAGCATATAAAAAGGAAAATCACAGACTCATGGTAATATTCAGGTCGGAAAGGATGCCAGGAGGTCCCCAGTGAAGCCCCCTGCTCAAAGCAGCATCAGCCAGAAGGCATGATGATTCACTTGAGGACTTTCCCCAGCCTGATTTTGAAAAGCCCCAACGGTGCAGACAGCACAGCCTCTCTAGGCACCCTGCTCCACTTTGGAAAATCCCCACAGGGAAGAAGGTTGCCCTTTCCCTTCAGTGTGAATTTGTCTCTCATCCTACTGCTATGCACTGCTGTAGAGAACCTGATGCCATCTTCTCCACATGCAAGTTGGAGTCCTGCTGCAGAGATCTGCTCTGGGCCTAGACTTTGGCATCTTTCCATGAACAAGCTCCTCCTCAGAGTTCTTGTCTGCTTGCCCCGTACACAGGACATAGTCCTTCGCTGCCTGCAGTTCCCCAGAGAACCTTGTGCAGAGCTGTTTTGGCTCATGTCTGGCTCAGAGAGTGAAGGAGATGGGCTGCTGCTGGACCAGACAAAACCACAGGGGTAGCTTGCTCCAGACTTGGTCACTAGGGGTGGCCAGGTTAGTGCCAATGCTGAGCATGTCTTGGGAAGTCTTATAGGTGCAAACCAAAGAGAATTGTGCCTTGTGTCTCCTTGTGGTTTACAGTTTAACATCTGTGTCATTGCTGGCACATTTCCATCCCTCAGCAATGGCTCATAAATAAAGACGAGTTTGGATAGTTTGTGGATTGATTCTCTCCTAAACCTTGTTCAGGGCTCCTGGGCACTTCTGCATCTGTGTATGACTTCTCATAGTGACAAGAGTAGCCAAAGCTACTTCTTGGGGATTTACCCCTAACTTCTTGTTGGCAATAGCCTGTCCAGGCTTCCTCTTCAATACAGGCTGTCCAACACTGCTCCTGAACTCCCATTCCTCTAGAACTACTCCCTGTGCAAAAACTGTGCTTTGCTTGCAAGTCACCCTGTTTCTGGATGGCTCCCAAAAACCCAGGATGCTTGAAGTTCAGAGTTTTGCTCTCCTAAGTGATATCAAACTGAGGCATGTGGATGACCAAAAGGTCTCATTCCCTTGGAATGGGTTTTGTGACCCAGAGAGCATTTAGCCATAAGAGTGCAAAAAGCCTCCTCCTGCCTGTCAGCCCCAGCCAAGGGGACTTGGGTGGGAGGAGTTTCCATGGCTGCTGCTGCTGTCAGAGATGGACCAAGAGCAGTGCCTAAAGAATGGCCAGAAACATTTGGTTACAGAGGCAGGAGCAGCTGCTGGTTGAAGGCCTTGCACACTCCTGAGTTGGTGCTTGGAAATGGGAAGCAGGGAAAGCAGGAGAGAAACACCTTCTGTTGCAGCAGTTAACAGTGATTGAAATAATCATACATCTTGAAATTGAAAGCACGTGTCTGTTTATTGCAGATGAAAGAGGGGGGGCCAGCAGGCGCAGCAGCGAGGCTGGCCAGGTGCTCCCCTGTGCTCAATGCTGCTCCCTCATGAGAAGTGCTGGTTGCAGGAACCTGCTGGGAAGTGGCTCTGGAGGGCCCCACAGGTGCTGGATCCCTCTGCACTCAGCTGGTCCCCAGAGTCCCCCTTCTCCCCACGAGGGGCTAGGTGTCGGCAGGTCTGTGATGTGGGTTGTTGTGCTGCGGTGGGGCTCTGCTCTGGCTCGTGGAGGACTGGTTGTCAGTGCGCCTCCGACGCAGGTTGTAGTGCTGCTGTGGGAATCTGCTCCATATCCTGGCTGCCGTCCTTTGGTGGCGGGCAGACCGGCCAACCACGTATTTCTTGTAGTTTCCATCCACTGTCGCCGTGTGCAGCAGTTGCTCGAAGGGCTGCTTGCAGAGTGGGCAGGTCCCTGTCTGTTTGGCCCATTCCCGGATGCAGATGAAGCAAAAGCGATGCTGACAGACCTCCAGGTGGGTAGCATTTTCAAGGTCACCCAGGCAGATGGGGCATCGGCCATCTGCCACTGCCTTCTCTGATGGCCCAGGTGGCAGCAGCTGGCTCATGCTGGCCCTTCTAGCAGAGTGTCTCCTGCAGGGCTTCCTCAGTGGCCCACACCTGGTCCTGCGGAGAGAGACATACAAAGTGCCTGGGTGCCTGGCTTTCTGTGGTGCTTGGAGAGGAAAAGCAAAGAAAGCCCACGCGAACTGTGGTAGGAAAGGTAATGCTCTCCTGAAGGAGTCACATTCTGGGCTTAAAGTAGCAGCAGCAGCAGCAGTTGCCTTGTGGGCCAGTCAGCTCCAAAGCCAGTCCCACACCCCTGAATTTCCCCCTTACTACTCAGTCCCCACTGGGTGTTGAGGTGCTGGGGAAACCTCCCACCTGTATGCCAGGGAAAGGCACACTTCAGCAAAGGGGCCCAGGCAATGAGGGCCCACATGGAAAGGTTCCCACTGGGACTTGAAAGGAGGTTGGGCAGACCCTTTGGAGGCAGGGAGGAAGGGAGAGCAGGAAGGAAAGCCCCAGTCTCCTCCACACGTCCCCAGGGCTCAAGCCAGGTGGGTGAGAGCCCTGGGGCAGTCTCTGGTGAGCTGTCAGGAAGTCCTGGGGAAAGAGCTGCTGTGTCTAAGACCCCAGAGCCCCAAAAATATCTCCCGGACAAGATCCAATTTAGTGAGGAGTACCTGAAGGACACAGTGGGGGAGCAGAGAAACTAGCTGAGTGCCTTCAGTACTGGATGACCCCAGCTCCCTCCCGGCACTCACAGCCCCAGGACTGCTCCTGTGTACAACCCATAGGTCCTCACAACTGGGAAGATGGGAGAGAAGCTTAGAAGAGGCAGCCTTTTCTCAGTGCCTGGACCTACTGCTCTTTTCCAAGCCAAAGGTTAAGAAGAAAGACCACGGTCCTCCTGGAGCCTGCTTGCCTTGAGTGTATGCCCACAGGAGGCTGGACAGATTGCCAGGAGACAGAACTTGTGGCTGCTGAAAAGCAGCAAGATTGAGATGGTGTCACAGTTGCGCTCTGTGATGTCACTGGATTCCAAGGAACCGCTCCCTACCGGCCACTCAGCCAGGGCAGTAGATACCGCAAAGGGGGAAAGCCTACTTTGCAAGAGGTTTTGGCATCTTCTTGGCAGGCCACAAGCCTCTGGCTTATCAATGAAACAAAGGCAACATATCACCTGCCCTATTCAGCAGTGGGCTTGCATTTTCCCTAGTGTTCTCTCAGTCACTTAGACATTTATAGAATCCTTTTTGGTTGTGGCATCTCTTGGCAGATTCAGTTCCAAGCAGTCTTTCAAGTCTTACTGCCAAGACCCTTCCTTGTGCAGCCCAGCATACCACTGGACTGCTTTGCTGAAAGGTGGGGCACAGTTCTGACTCATGTTCAGCTCACTGTCCCCATTGCTGGACCAGATGAAAACAGACAGGGGCTGTTCCAGGCGCGCAGGTCCTTGCAATTGGGTTGATGGAAGCGAGCCGTGGGAAAGGGAAGCGAAGGATTTCCTGAAGGGGTACCTGTAAGGCTGCAACCTACCCTTGGCCACTCAGTCAGGAAGGCAGATGCCCAAAAGGGGGTAGGTTGCTTTGCAAGACATTTGGTATCATCTTGTGTCCTTGCAGGTGGATTTTCACCTCTGGCTTATCAGTTTCTGTGCCCTGTGCACAAGAGTCTGGCAGTAAGCAGCCCAATATGAGGGCAGGGGGAGCAAGTGATGGCTCATGAATAGTTGTAGGTAGAGGCAGATGAGGTAGAAAAAGAGAGGAAAATGAAGAAGACAGATGCTTCCACTACTGAGTTAATCCTGGTCTCTAAAATAAATCTGTTCACAAAATGACAGAATAGTTGAGGTTGGAAGACTCATCTGCACGTGGTCCTTTCTCTTCAGTAGATTTATTTTATTATTAATTTAATTTTTAATTACAAATGACATTGCTATTGCTTTTTCTAGCCTTATATTAAGGATTATTCTTTACCTTTGTGTTTTTACACAAAATTTTATCCGGTTTCTGTTTGCTATGACATGTAACTTTTTGAAATGTTTGTCATACAGATGAAGACTATTCATCTTTTATCTCTTTCAAAAGAAGAGGCATTAATGTCTTAGTGACTGTACAACACAAGAAATGTTTCACCAAGATGTCTTTGTTCAGAAAATGCTTATCAATGAGAAATCAATTCTTTTTCTGTTGTTTTTAAAATTTTTTTGTGTAAGAATCTTTCCCCTTTGATGAATATCTTGATTACTCAGGACTGAATTTTTAAGTAAATCAGAGTCAATGTTGAAGGTACTAATATAGCTTCTATACCTTTGTGTGTTTGACTGGCACCTTGATGTGGAATGATCAATATTCTTTTCCTTCTAAATACCAAAAAAGGTAAAGAGATAAAAAGAACACTGGGTTTTGTGTGTTTTTTTGGTTGGTTGGTTGGTTTTTGCGTTGTTGTTGTTGTTGGTTTGGTTTTGGTTTTTTTAAGAAAATTACTAAAATAACCTGAGGATATGCAAAAACGTCAAAACTTCTATGGCATAAAAAAAAATAAATCTGGAAACTCACAAATAAAAGTACACTGAGTATTGTGGGTGTTTATACAAGGGGAAGACAAGAAAAGAATTTGCTGCCTACTAATTTAGTGTCAATGTGCTAGCATGAGCAAGAAAATAATCTTTCTCTTAATAGACATACTGTTGCATTACATACACCAGTAAGTGCAGTAAAGATGACTTAGAAAAGTCAGAATGTTTCCAGTAGACTTTGTGGGTTTTTTTCTGAAACTGTCAGTTTTTCAAAACCCAAATAATTTCTTAGGAAAGATTTATTTTTGTGAATTTTCTATTTCAGTTTTGTTCTTAAATTAGTTTTGCAAGGCTGAACCATTCACATCTTAACCTTTTGATAAAGTGTGATATAGAAACAGTTTTGGTTTTGGATTGTATGACTATTTAAAATTATACATTATTTTTAGGGAAAATGAAAAAATTAAAACCTATCAATTTGCTTTGACATTAATAAAGTAAATGTTTTAACCTACCTGAGGAGAAGAGGAAAGCTGTTCCACAAAAAGTTGGAACTGAATAATTACTGGACTCCTAATGCATAAAATTTGATGAGATGGTGTCCTGGGTTTCTGTAGCTGGGGGGTGCTGCAGAGGTGGCTTCTGTTAGAAGCTGCTCGAAGCTTCCCCTGTCCCATGGGAGCCAATGACACTTGGCCCCAGGAGGGACATCCAGCTCCTGGCCAGGGCCAAGCCAATTAGAGATCACAGTAACACCTCTGGGGTAACATATTTAAGAATTAGAAGGTTGTTGCACAGAAGAAATTCCAGAGAGCGAGAACATGGGATAACAGGCAGACATCAAGGTCAATGCAGAGGTGGGGGAGGAGGCACCTCATGGAGCAGGGGAAGGACTCAGAGCTAAAACCCCTGCAGCCCATGGAGGACCATTGCGGCACAGAGACCCCCCTTGCAGCCCATGAAGGAGCCTGTGCTGGAGCTGTGGATGCTTGAAAGGAGGCTGGGACCCTGTGGGAGGCTCAGGATGGAGCAGAGTCCTACAGGAGACCTGTGGACCCGTGGAGAGGCAGACCCACGCTGGAGCAGGTTTTACCCAAGTGAGAGCTGTGGCCCTATGGGGGGACCCACATCGGAACACCTTGTCCATGAAGGACTGTACCACTATGGAGGAGTAACTCACGGGACAGCAGATGTGGAAGAACTTCTGTCTGAGGGGTGGAGTCACATTGGAGAAGTCTATTAAAGACTGTCTCCTGCGGGAGGGACCCCACGGAGCAGGGGATGGACTCAGCTGTGGTCCCCTGTAAACCGTGGTGAAGACCGTGGTGAAGCAGAATGTCCCTCTGCAACCCACAGAGGCCCACTGGGGTGCAGAGACTCAACTTTTACTGCATCCCATGGAGGAGTAACCCCGAGGGTGGGGGAACTCACATCGCAAGCGGCAGCAACTGCAACCGACTGTAACTCCCCAGTTGCAGAAGGAGGGGTGGTGGGAAAAATGTGCATGTGTGTGTGTTTTAAGACTGTTTTATTTCTCACTCTTTAGCTTAGCTTTTATCCTGTTAGTAATAAATTTTAGGTATTATCTCACTTTGAGTCTGTTTTTGCCTGTAAAGGTGGTAAGTGGATGACCCCTCTCCCTTCTGCCTAGCTGCAGAAGGATTTAACGCATCCCTGAAATCCGGCCAGGGTCAACCCACTACAAATAGGAACCATTTTTCATTTAGTTTTTGATGAACAAGGTTAAGATCCTCAGAATTGCCCCTTGATATGATTACTGCTTTAGCTTTAGATTAGACTTAGAGAGCATAGAACTAACACAATTTGTAATTCAATTAGTAGATTTATTTATGTATTGATATACTGACTTTTTTTAAAGGGGTAAATGAGTGAAGGTCACAGTTCAGTTCACTACATAAAAGAAATCCATGAGCCCTGTAAATAATGAATGAGATGCAGTTTTTCTTTGTGTGGCCATTCACCATGATCTAGTTATTACTTTTAAACACTTTTTCCATGTAGATCTGTACAGACAATATGCACGTTTCCAGCAATTAAGCTCACTAACATCTGGATAAATAGTTATAACTGACAAGAAGACTAGGTGGAAAAGGACATGACCTTCCTTACTTAGACATTTAACAACTGGATATCTGCATTTGAGCTAGGCATCCTCATGGGCAAAGAAGAAAAACCTTGAGTTGCAGGAGGTACACCTCTCTTCTGAAAACAGATTTGGAAGAGCCACTTGAAAAGTTATTTTTCTGTCTATTAACTGTTGAAGGAAACCAAACAGATAATTTGTTTAAAAAGTCTCAGATTTCTAAAGGTAGGTGAGGTTGATATTAGCCTAAGGAACCTGAGATCAAAGTTATTTATGGCAATTGGTCCTGACTACAGAGAATAAACTAGGCAACTATATTTAAAAGTTTTACATGGCTACTTCTTTTGTATCTGTTCATATCATACTAGCTATTCATACAGTTATAATTACCTTCTCCATATTTTTGAATATGTTCAGACTGACCTGCCTGAACTCAATTCCAGTGCACAAGTAAAAATGATACTAGCAAAAACGTGTTCTCTTTGACTGCTTCCCATATTTTAGTCTTCTGTTGAGGGAAAATAGTTGATATTATATTTGTCTAGTTCAAATGCAAGATGCTTTGACCCAAGTGAAAATTTTCCTCAGAAGTATTCATGAAAGGTAAAATTAGTTATAACACTTTCCCAGTTTAATCAGAGATCTTTGCAAGGATATGCAGTGATTTGGGGGAGGAATGATGAAGGGGAAGAAATACTGTTGATAACATAGAATTTCACAGTAAAATACACTCAAACCAAAATGGTCACAGTTGAAAAATATCTTTGGGAATCACAAAATGCTCACTGAATTTTAACATTAGAATTACAGATAGTATCTTCGGGTTTTTCTTTGCATATATGTTTACTTATGTATTTTTTTCTATAGTATTCTTGTATTACTTTGTGATATTTCTCAGTATGTCACTAAATACATTTTATATATGTATTTCCTTTAATTAACAAAAGAAATAATAAATGGCAGCTCCTACTGTGTAATGATTCTGTATATTAGGTTTTCTGCATCAGACATTTTTCACTTTTTGATATAATGGAACAGTTTCATTATAAAAAACAAGAAACAATATCTTTATCTAATTACCATATTTTTCATAGAACAAGCTGAAAATTATTTGCGACAGGAAAGATGCTTAGATTGCTATTCACTAATTCATTATTTCAAAAGACTTATATTTGAGCAAATATGTATTTCCACATAGTTTAGAGTATTATATTTTCTTACTGTGAATAAGTGTGCTAGTTTCAACTGGGATAGAGTTAATTTTCTTCAGAGTGGCTGGCATGGGTCTGTGTTTTGGATTTGTGCTGAACAGATGGGTGATAATACAGAGATGTTTTTCTTATTGTTGAATGGCATTTACACAGAGCCGAGGCCTTTTCTGCTTTTCATACAGCCCTGGCAAGGAATTTGAGGGTGCATGGGAGGTTGGGAAGTGGCACAGCCAGGACAGTTGACCCAAACTGACCAAAGGGATATTCCAGACCACATGGCATCATACTCAGTATATAAAGCTGAGGGGAAGGAGGCAAGAGGGATGTTTGCAGTGATGGAGTTTGTCTTCCCAAGTTACCATTACACATGATGGGGCCCTGCTTTCCGAAGAATGGCTGAACACCTGCCTGCCCATGGGAAGCAGTGAATTAATTCTTCGGGTTTTTTTGCTCGTGTGCACAGCTTTTGCTTTTCTAATTAAAGTGTCTTTATCTCAAGCTACTAGTTTGCTGGCTTTTACCCTTCTGATTCTGTCCCCAGTCCTGCTGGTGGGGGAGTGAGAGAGTGGCTGTGTGGCACTGGTCAGCTGGCTGTGGTTAAACCAAGACAGTAAGATATGTGACTGTAAAAATAATAATGCAACACAAATGAAAAATCCTAACATCCAACTTCAATTAAAATTCAAAATCATATTTTGAAAATGAAGACATCTCATAATTAATCATTTGAAATACCAAAATTTTCCATGGAATGTAGACTTTGTGTTAACATGCCCCACTTTTGATTGCATAAGTAACTCGGAAACAATCTAGCATTTTTCATCAGTAAAAAGGGGTGAGTTAAAAATATGTAATGGAAGACATCATTGTAGTGATTAATCCTCAAAAGTCTTTCACTCTTGTCAGGCTTTTTCCACAAATTTTTGAAAAGACTGAAAATATGAATGTATTATCTGCTGACAGTCCTGTCATAAGTTATCAGAAGGTTAATTTGCATCTAAATGTTTAACAGGGTATATTCATTGAAAACTGAGTTTTCATATCCGGTGGGTCAGCCTTATGGGAAAGTAGGAATTACAATTTCAGTTTCAGCCAGAAAAATTATAGAAAAAAGATTTACTCATCTATCCAATGCAATTTGTAACTTTAGCTTAACTGAAAGGCTAACTTTAATAGCACAATGGCTTGAAATTTTTGTGTTGCTGGTAAAGAAATGGATGCTGCTTGTAACTTACTGGTTGAAGCATTTTCTGGAGAGGCTGGCTTTCTCCAAAAGCTCCATGGGTACTTAAGGGTTCAGCTAGGATACCACCTAGGACTTAACCTCCACAGCTACATGCCTTACAGGTAGGTGTGAGGGAAACAGAATGCCCTTCCCTCTTTCTATATTGGTTTTTTGTTTTTAATAATCCACAACTAATGATTTAAAAAAAACCCTTTCACCTTTTTTTTTTTTTTTTTGGTAGAATGATGGAAATGAGAAAGCAGTATTATAGGAATTATTAGAACAGTTTGAAGCATCAATGTAACATCAATTCTTGCTATGTTGTGTAAATTAGTTACTACCCACTATTTAATCAAGCCTGAACCAAGTAGTAAGAATTTGTGGGATCAGATCCATAGTCCATGACTAGGGAATTAACACTGAACTAAAACATACTGAATTTGTCCCTAATCAAATTAACCAGCAGCTTTTTGCTTTGACATCCGTCAAAAAATGTGGTAAACAGTGTCTTTTAAGGATTTTCTAACAAGTGTCTGCACCAAATGCATTAGCAACCGGAATAAAATCAAAACTCTCAGACACACAGCACAAAGCATAGGTCAGGAATTTCTAGATTTTTCAAATACTCATAAATAAAACTGTTTTTACGTTAGTGTCCAATTAGCTTTACAAAATTAAGGATAATGTAAAATTTGAATCTGGCCATTAATTAGGCCTTAATCTAATCCCTTAATGTGAAAGATATTACTATGGTCATCATGCTCTATTTACAAGTTCTAATGGCCACACAAAGTAAAACATTAATTTAACTGCAATAGCAGCTATGCTTGTAAATGATATCACAAATTACAGTTGCCTGCATTTAGAAACCCTAATTTGATGCATCTTGTTGCACTTGCTGGAAACATAGAGGCAGTTTCATTTTTATGGTTACCAAGAAGGAACACTGTATTCTCAAGCAGGCATCGTTTGTCTGCATAATTTCTGAAGACTTGTGAATTTTATTAGTCATCTGAACTTACTCTGAGTTGAGACTTTTTGATTTTCTGCAAGGTGCTACTCCATCAGTATACCTTGCTTGTGAAGTAAAGATTGTCATTGTCTTCCCAGCAGTTTTAGTAGAAAACTGTTATCTTCAAATCATATTGTGTACCTCCCTGATGGTAATATTGTTAACATTAAAATACAACCAGTGGAAATATTTTCCAGAGGAAGGAAAATCTACCTAAGGAAGTTCTATGCAAATTCATACATATATCATCACAAAATTATACAAAGTTTAGATTCTTGTAAATACACACTAGTATTCCAGAAAACAGATTTTGTAAACATTCATGTCTACAGGTGGGATTTATCCCCTTCCTTAATTCCTGAAATTTTATAAGGATACTTGAAAAGAAAAAGAAATTAACAGGTCACAATACAACTAAAAATCAAAATGTCTAAAGACTGAAGTTTTCTTTCAAAAAGGAAGGAATTTCTCTTTTGCAGTTATATCTCTCCAGTTACACATAAAATACATGACCATGTAGTAAACAACAGTGAAATCCACTTTATAGGCTACTCTTCCAGTTTATTACTTTACCATTTGGTTAATGAGATCCTTAAAATATACTTTGTACGCTTTAAAATATTTCAATAAGTGACTCAAACAGGCTATTTCATTCAAATATGTTTGTAGTTCCCCAGAAGCAGGTAATAAGAATACTGCTCTTTATATAAGATATAAAGGAATATGAATTTATCCCTATCAGAGAAACACTTTTATTTTATAAAATCAAAAATTCTCCTTTAAAAGTCAAAAAAAGCTAAACTTTTTAAAAACTCTGCATATGTCAGAGTGCTCTTCAGTTGCAGCATGGATGTATTTCCTACAAAATATTCTGAAAGGGTTTTTTAAGTAAAAAGAGAAATTAGTAACTTTGATTTAGGTCTTTAATGTCCTGTGCACTTGGGGAGTGGATTTGAAGGAACCTATATTGCCATTGCCTATAGCCCTGCAGTGAAAACACTGGCCAAAAGCATTGATGAGAAGGATAGAGGTAAACACAAATAGGTCAGGAGCAAAAGAGCAGGAAGTGCTGTGATTTTCAAAAGAACTTTAGTTGGCTTCCCATGGCCTTTCCTTCAGGTGCTTTCTTTTACCTCTGTTAATACCAACTGAATGTCTCCAAGGAGTTCCCCTTAAAAGGTGCAGCTACTGGGTAAAATGGGATCCTTCTCTGGCTTGTTTGAGCCATGGGTTTGGTGAGCAGAGAAAGAATTGAGTAGTTGGCTCCATTCTCTGATTTTTAGCTCAGCTTTCTTGCAGTTCACCAAATCCTCTTTTCAGACTTGAACTCAGATTGCAAATATTACAGCTTATTCCTAGTAAAAAAAGACATATAAATTGTGGTTGATTTGGGATTTTTTCCTATCTTTATCTTCTTTCTTGTAAGAACTGAAGGGATGTTCACAGTTGTACAAGAGTTATATAAAACCATTAAAAATCCCATTGCTGAAAATCAAATTCTGTTTCCATATATTGTTGAATTTAAGGTATATAAATGTTAAACACATTCTTAGTTTAGATTTCTCTGGGCAAGTAGAACCTCAATTATTCTTGTTCTTTTCCTAGGTATAGTAAAATAACTAGATGGAAATCATAATTTAGGTTTATTTCAGCTGTAGAAGAGGAATTGTGACTTGCTGCTCAAGAACTTAACTTGTTTACCATTTATTAGGCTAATTATCTGAGGCGCCTAATACAGGCTTAGCTGTGGAAGTCAGAAATCTTCCGGGTGTGTGCACAGACGAGAAAGCAATACCAGGAGGCAGATATGCATTTTTTTGGGATGGGGGGACAATAGTTTCTTTTTGAGCTCCATACTCTTGGGAACCACAATATTGTGACACTGATATAGCAGCAGATGACTAAAGCGTGTTTCCTCTTCTCCCCCCTGCCCCTTAATCCCGTTGCGAATGAATTATGCCTGTGAGGGAGGAGATTCGGATTTGAATCAAGATTTTTGTTTGCTTGCATATATTTTAACCTTCAGTGAAATGGTCTGTCATCTTTTTATTAATAAAAACCTCATATAGTTGTCCAACACTAATTTATTTTTTCATAAATGCTTTGCCAGGGTGGTTCAGGAACCGATCCAGGTGGATAGGGAATGTTGCATTAAGCATTACATAAAAAAGACAAGACCCTGATGCCTGAGTCTCCCTGGGCTGAATACATCTATTACTGTGGCAAAGGCTTTCTAGATCAAGATATGTCAGGTGAAGTAGAAACCATTCAAAATGATTTACTATCATCTGAAAAGCCAGTTTTCGGATCTCAGCCACTCTGCTATGAGTTCCTTTGAGGGATGAAGGGGAAATGTGTTTCTAAACCTATTTTGCCCAGTGAAAGAAAGCAAAATCTGTAGCATCATAATCAGCAGAGCCCCGTGTGGTGGTAAGGCCTGCAGTTTATCAGCTCTGCTCACATGAATAAGTATCACTTCAGTCAATGGGAATTCTTATAAAGGCAATCTGCAGGTTTGGAGATAAATCAAGCAGCTAAAGAGGCATTAAAAATGTGCAAGGATGTCAGACAAGTACAAGCAGTTTAGAATATATTTAGCAAGCTTATAAAAGAACAGAGCTTGAAGCTGGCATGGTTTTAATGTAATGAATGTTACAAGCCTCCCTCTTATGCCATCACCTCAGTGAGATGGACAGGGAAATTTAAAAAATGGTTAAAAATGAAAAAGCTTTATATTTTTTTACTTGGTTTTTAAGTCTGCTTTTGTCATTTATGAGATTGCAGATAAAGCATAGGGGGCTAATAAAATATACGCAAGCCTCTTGTCCTTTTGAAATGGAGTCCAATTTTGGCAGCAGTGTCACTGTCGGAAGTAAGAACCATGATTTTGTTACTGGTATAAACAACAAAAATGAAGCACACAAAGCAAAACCAGTGATTCCCTGTTTATTCCAGTGAAAATATTTAAAACTATATTTATTTATAATGTACCAATGAGTACCAAACCTGCACCATTTTTTTACATGCACAGCTGGCTGAATTTAATATTATCATTTCTGGTTTTTTTAAGAAAAAAAGGAGCTAATCAAGAGAGTTATTGCTCTTGTATTTCCAGCATGTTCTTACATTTGAACTAGAAATTTGAAGATGAGGGGAACTTTATTTTCTACATTAAACTTCATCTGGTTGGGAACTGTGACCAGAGCCGAATTGAAGGATCTGAGTAGACCCCAGAGAGTTTTAGGGGTGAGTCTTTTTCCAAAGCTTGATAGTGTAAATGTCCCAACTGACTAAAGGCATTAGAGAATGCTGGTATGAAAAGCAGTTAACAAAAGTTATTGTTTAGTCTTGCACACCTGACTACTTTGTTAAATTTCATAGAGCAATAAAATAGGCTAGTGAGCCAAATAAATTCCCATCACAGCTGTACAGCCTTTTGACAATTGAACCAGAATTATGTTCTCCCAGTTGCCATCTAGGGGGGAAAAAATAAAAAAAAAAAAAAAAAATTATTTATAATAAGCACAAATGAGGATGAAATTAAGACAAATACCTAGAGGGAAACTTTTGAAAAGTTACCTGTGAGCTACACTTCTAGGCCACGTCTAAAGAATTCACATAACAGATTTCCAAAAAGAAATGCAAAATAACCCTCACATCAGTTTGGATAAGTGAGCAGCTAACTGTGTGAGCTGTGAATGTTAATTTGCTGTTAGTGAGTCTTTCAACACTGTCTTTCATAACATCCTCATGGACAAACTGATGTAAAGACTAGGTAAGTGAAAAGTGCAATAGAATGAGAGCTGGTCAAAACCAGGCTTAGAGAGCTGTGACTGGTGACACAAGGTCCAGATAGTGATCAGTCACTAGTGGCGTAACCAGAGAACCATATGGGGACCACTGTTGAATAATATCTTCATTAATTATTTAGACACTGGTATGGGATGCACCTTCAGCAATTGTGCAAATGATACAAAACTGGAAGGTGTGATTAGTACATCAGAGGGCTCAGAAGGACCTCAGCAGGCTGGAGAAATGAGATGACAGGAGCCTTATGAAGATCAAACTGTGGAAAAGCCTAGTCCTGCACCTGAGGAGAGGTAATCTGATGCACTCATATAAGCTGAGACTGGAAGCTGCTCTTCAGTGAGGGACCTAAGGGTCCTAGTAGACAACAGGTTGAACATGAGCCAGAACTCCTACAAGAAAAAGCTGAGAGAATTGGGATTGCTCAGCCTGGAAAAGAGAAGGCTTCAGAGTAACCTAATTGTGCCCTGCCAGTACCTGAAGGGAGCCTGCAAGAAAGATGGAGAGGGACTATTTATAAGAACATGTAGTGACAGGACAAGGAGGAATAGCTTCAAACTGATGGTAGGTTTAATAAGATATTAGGAAGAATTTCTTTACCATGAGGGTAGTCAAGACCTGGCACAGGTTGCCCAGAGAAACTGACTGCCCCGTGCCTGGAAGTGTTCATAGTCAGGTCAGATGGGGCTCTGAGCCACCCAGTCCAGTGAAAAGTGTTCCTGCTCATGACAGGAGCGTTGGAACTAGATGATCTTCAAGGCTCCTTTCAGCCCAAACCATTCTGATTCTATGATACGATGAATTATGCTGTCATGGCAAAGAAGGCCAGCAATATACTCAGGTGTACTGGAAAAAGTGTTGCCAGCAGGTCAAAGGAGGTGATCCTCTCGTCGACCTGAGGGTTTGCCCAGAGAATCTTGGGTGTCTGCATCTTTGGAACTCTTAAAAACCCATCTGGATATGGCCTTGAGCAACCTGCTCTACCTGACCTTGGTTTTAACAGAGGGTTGAAGAAGAGAATGTCCAGAGGTCCCTGCCAACCTCAACATTTCTCACATTCTGTGTCCAATGTCAGACAAAACCCTTATTTCAGAGCATTTTTCCCTGTGACTAGTGTGCCTTTAAATCTGCTTACAATGTATTCAGGCCACAGGACGTTTTTTTCAGTACGCATGGGGTTTATTTTCAACCACAGTGGCTCAGTCTTTATCAAGACTTTTGAAGAATAATAAACACTGTAAAATCAGCCTTTTAGAAGGTATGGATGAGTAATTCCTTCTGGTATTAGTAATGTGTTGTCTAGGAGCTGGAAGCATCACTCTTCTATTCCTCTGTGGTACAGCTAAGGTTAACAGATGTATGTCCAGTCTCAGAAGCCCAGTGGCTATTCTTTCACAGGACACTGGGCAGAATCACATTGAATAGGATGATAAAGAGATAAGATTCCTCACAATCGCTCTCAGATTTCAGAGGCAGTCGTTTCTGTATTTGATGACCTCTAAGCAATCAATTCAGATAAGGTTTGATGAGGACAAATTCCAGATATGGGACAGAATTAGTGAACATTGATAAGTAAAGAAGCAATGAGAGGATGAAGAGGTGCTGAGAGGTACTTCAGAAGTACTACTTTAAGGAAAATGGACTTACTAGAGAAGATGTGAAGATTTTTGTCCCTACCATCACTAAATAAAATCAAACCTGAAGAATTTATATTCTCTTTAATTCTTGTGCTTCAGAAAGCAAAATAAAATCCCTTATAAACACTTTTACTGCTTTAGATCATTTAGTTTCTCCATGCATGGAAAAAGTTGAATACGTGAGTGTTTTCCTACAATAAAGCCAGTTACAAAGGAAAGAAAAATATAAATTATTTTATAATAGTATAATGTGGGTAATTTTTGTATATGTCTGTGGGCATATGTGGTGCATCTGGGTTGCATATGCATTACTTTGGGTTTTCTATGCCTACCTGATAAAAAGACAAACATTTGTTAATACAGACTCCTTATTTTAGCACAGAATAAATTATCATGATGTTTTAAAAATATTGTAAAAATTAATTTTTGAAATTTTAAGCTACCCATTGAAACACTGGAAAACAAGAAAAGTTTGCCTTGATATTAGAAAATATTTAATTATTCTGTGCAACTTTAATAAAAAAAAAAAAAAAGGATTCTATTCCACTCCATTGTTAAATCTGGGACCTTATTTTACATAAAGTGAGAAAATATAAGAATTCAGATCTTTGTCCAGAATAAGTTGAAATAAAACTTCAGTCAACAATGTATATAACTTGAATACCTGCTTCAGGAACTTTGTGGGAAAATTTGGGGTGATCATTAGTGCCCTTAGGTTCTAAGTGATGTTAACAATACAAATTAATGGTCTCAAGGAAATGACAGAGAAAAGAAAGCTAAATTTGCTGGTGCTATTCCCAGCACATCATAAGAGTTTGGATTCAGTGGGTTTACTAGACAAGTAGTCGAAAAAAGGTGAAACTAACAGTCAGACATACATGACAACAAGGCATGTAAATAAGACCCTAGGCTTCTATTAGGACCAGGTTTTCTTCTGCCCTCTAAAATAATAAAGACTTGTGCTGGGGCTATTCTCTTATTTAAGTGGGTTGCTTGTCTTGTGGCTTATAGGATGAGGCAAAGTAAAATATTTCTTTCATTTCTGCCCCTCTCATTTCAAGTTTGGTTAATGACTGGCAAAATAACAGGTTTGTGCTATCAAGAAAATTGGAAATGTTCAGAAGTGCAGCTATTCTCTATATCTTTCAGCTTCTATTTTACCATTTCCCAGCCCCAAAGTTTTTTCCTTGTGTTCACAGTTTGACACAGGGAACTTGTCCTGGGTTGTAAAAAAATTCTGGTATCCACTTTTTCTTTTCTTTTTCCTCCAAATAAACTTTTTTGATATTTTGGTATTTTGTTTTCTTTAAAGAGAATGAACTAATAGTGATTAAACTCTGAGTTTCAGTACTCTCTGGATCACCCGGGGCTTCCACCATCACCACCTCGATGGACCTGAACTGCAACCACCACTTTGACAGGACTACAGCAACTACTTTGACCAACGAACATCGAAATTGCGACAAACAAGTCTCATTGATGGATCCAATGGGTGTCTTGTGAGTCCTTCCAGTCCCCTGGGGGGTGCACAGCCTTGCTCTGGCTGCCTGTACCAGCACTGCAGCCTCATTCCAGTGCTGGACAAGCGTCTGCAGGTATTGAATCCCATCTATCTGCTTTTTCCTGCCAGTGCTGACTCTCCAACCATTCCTGTCTGGTTTTCCAGGCATGGGGGAGGCAAACCACATGGAAGGACGGTCACCTTGTCTCTGTCCTGTGGGCAAGGCTTGGGAACTTTCTCCTCATTGGTTGGTTTAATCCAGTTTTATCAGTATTGTTATTAGCATTCTTCTCGGTAAAGAGTTATTTTTTCACTTAAATTCAGGCATAGTTTGTCTCTCTCTCTGTGCTGCAGAAACCAGAGGTATTGAATCTGATGGAGGAGATTTCTGTCTGAGGTCTCCACCCCTCCAAATTGTCTCAAAATAAGACATAACTGCAGCCTTTGCTTACTCCTTCAATTGTGTTCAACTTCAGTGAGAGCATGTATGAAATATGTGACATTATTAAAAGTGGCAAGACCAAACATTGCCTATGTATGTATACTCTACTCTATTTCAACTTAGTCCCCATCCTCTTATATGATTCCTAGCCACTGTTTATCACTAATTGTATTTCCTTCCCTCAAAGAAGAGGTATTAGTGATAATAGTTATTAGTTTAACCTTCCACAATAACAAGAGAGAGGATCATACCCACAACTGCTTTTGTCAGGAAAGCTCCAGAGGTCTGAGCAGCATGTCTCAGGAACCTTTTCTTTTCCTCAGCTGTGTTTTGCTCTCTGGGAAACCGAGAACTCCTTGTGAGACTTCATTTTATATTGGAGACAATGTCACAATTTCATGCCAAGGCTTTCTCTTCCTCCACCATCACTTTTGGATGCTGCTAAGCTGTATGAAATCCTTATTCACTTCCATGCCTCTTGAAACAGAGTTTAACATGGACACTATTGCATAAAAGAATGGTAGGAACTGACACATGCCCTAAATTTTCACACAGTTGCCAACACTCGAAAATGCTTATACTCCTCTGAATAAGATGAAATTTGAGGAATGTCCTCCCCTTTCTTCCTGACAACAGCTGCTTCTGGCCTTCAGGGAATGGCATGTAAGCCTCATGCAGGCTCATTTCCAGCAGCCACTCAGCTGCTGCTTCCCCTGCTCCCTAATGATTGTTTTTCTCGGTTTCTACAGCAGCCAAATCCAACCTCATCCCTGAACAGCTCAGTGAAAGTCACAATGGGGAAAAACTGAAGCCAGCTGCTGCTGGCACCAAGGCCATCCGGGCACAGGACATAGAGAAAGATGGAAAATACTGTCTCAGTTTAGGGCAGCTGCTCCTTGGTGGTATGCAGTGTAGTAGGACCAGGGCATATTGTACACTCCATGATGACTCTGGGAAACTGAGTCTATCCCAGCCAAATTAGCCTTTTTGCAGCTGTTAACACTGTTGAAGTTTGTTCTTTTTCAGTCTGTGAATAAAGTTAAAAGATGTGGACTTTATTTCAGAACCCAAGACAGTGCTTCATTGTCATCTGGAAGCAAAACCCCAAACCTCGTACAATGGGAAGATGATTCTTCATTGAACACCCAATCCTACAACTCCCTATCCCCATATTCTAACTTCTTTATTGCATGTATTTCAAGTACTGCACTAGACATCTTAAGCTACCCCTCACCCTACAAGCAGAGTTGGCCTATAGAGCTCTCACATTTTGTTAGAGCTATGTTCTTATCCAAAAACCTTCTGTGAAGGTTGTTAGACTCAGGAATTTTCTGACTTATTCCACATCTTGTTTGCGTACAGTTTTGCACAGCTCTGTGGAGATAAAAAGCATTTCAATGTATTCACTTGGTCAAAATGAAAAACAGCTTGAAAAATAAAATCCTTTGTATATGTACAGCTATTCAATATTCATGCAGCAATGTAAAACAGGGTAAAAGAAATACAAGAGAATCACAGAATAGCTGGGGCTGGAAGGGACCTCTGGAGATCATCTAGGCCAACCCCTCTTCCAAAACAGGTCTGCCTAAAGCAGGCTGAACAGGGTCATGTCCAGGCAGGTTTTGAGTATCTCCAAAGAAGGAGACTCCACAACCTCTCTGGGCAGCCTGTGTTCTGTCATCTTTAAAGTAAAGGAGTTTTTTCATATATTCAGATGGACTCTCCTATGTTTCATTTTGTACCCAATGCCCCTTGTTCTGTCACTGGTCACCACTGTAAACAGCCTGGCTCCCTCGTCTTGACACCTGCCCTGAAATATTTGCATGTATTGACCAGGTCCACTCTCAATCACCTCTTCTTCAGGCTGAACAAGCCTGGCTCCCTCAGCCTGTCCTCATAAGAGAGGTACTCCAGTTCCCCATCATCTTTGTAGCACTTCATCAGGCCCTCTTTCTTGAAGTGGGGAGCCCAGAGCTGGATACAACACTCCAGATGTGGCCCTACCAGGCACAGAGTAGTGTGCCATAATCACTGCCCTCAACTTGCAGGCCACAGTCTTCCTAATACACC
This sequence comes from Grallaria varia, assembly GCA_013396735.1. Taxonomy (NCBI): domain Eukaryota; kingdom Metazoa; phylum Chordata; class Aves; order Passeriformes; family Formicariidae; genus Grallaria; species Grallaria varia. The sequence goes on from VWZG01011333.1 coordinate 706,693, forward strand.
CCAGGATATCACTGGCCTCCTTGGCCACAAGAGCACACTGCTGGATCATGGTTAACTTGTTGTCCAACAGGACTCCCTGGTTCTGCCCCACAGAGCTGCTTTCCAGCAAGTCAACCCATAACACGTACTGGTACCTGGGGTTATTCTTTCCAGGTGCAGGACCCTGCATTTGCCTTTGTTGAACTTCACTGTGTAACTCTCTGCCCACCTCTCCAGCCTGTCCAGGGCTGTCTGAATGGCAGCACAGTGTATCAGCCACTCCTCCCAGTTTTGCATCATCAGCAAACTGGCAGAGGATCTGTTTCATCCAGGTCATTGATGCATTATTTGGACATTTTTTTTCTCTGTACTCTCAAGAGTTAGAGTAGAAAGGAAAGAAAAACAACAAACAAACAAGTGGGGAAATCTGACTGATTCAGAGAAATAATTATAGTACTTACCAACAAATATAGTTAAAAATTTTATAAACAAGTAGGTGTTCTACTGCAGCACATTAGATAGTTTTCTCTGAAAACAAAATGTATCTTACAATATTTTAGCATTCAGTAAAATGCTTTTAGAAAATGCTAAATTGTGCATGAGCTTCAGTGTGACACATCATCACATGAACTTTTAGTTGTAAAACTTGTTTTTCAACAAAGACAGATATCCTGTGGACTGTAAACCTTAAGAAAGGCTGTAGGACAATAGCCAACTCTAATGCCTGTGGTGAGAGGGTTGTGTGTATTAGAGAAGCTCTGGGGATGAGCCCCAAGCCTTATTTGATAACTCCATCAGTGACTGATGAGAGGGAAAAATCAAATAACAAATTGACAGACAACACTGAATAAGGAGGAGTTTTGAGTACAAATGAAGAGAGAAAGGCACACACAAAAAAAATAAAAATGGAGAGCTGTTGGTACTGTGAAGTGGATTCTGCTGGCTCCAAGGCAAAACATGCCTCACTCAGTCTTGGTATTTACTGCAAAATGTTGCCCGGAGAAGGCATAAGAGAGAACATAAAAGCTATAAGAAATATTAGAGAAAGGAGAGATGTATAGAAAAAAAGGGTGATGTAGGTCAGAGAGAAACAGTTTATGGACACAGACAAAAAAAGTAAGAAATGTTCTGAATGACTAAGAGTGCAACAGGCCTGGATTGGATGTGGCAGAAGGGTGAAAGGAGAAATAGCCTCCAGTTCTATATTAATATATTTGTGCCCTTTTTCTCTCCTGCTCAAGAATCCATCAAGTGGAACGAAGGGCAATGATTATTAGCGTGTCTGCAAGGAAATGCAAATAGATAATAACTAGTTTTTCTATATTATTGATTATGGATAGAACAGGAGGAAGGAGAGTGATAAAGGAATAGGCACATAATGGTTTTGTAAAAGATATTAGATGGCTACATCATATAGGAGTCTTCTCCACGGACACC
>VWZG01011336.1:177-32651 GCA_013396735.1 Grallaria varia
ACTGGTGTATAATGCATTCCATATAGCATCACACATGTAACTGGGAACATCTAAAGAGAAAGATAAAAACAATGTAAATGCTCGACAATGGGAGACTTTTCACAGCAGGTCACAGTGGGTTCAGGGTGAGACACATAGAAAGCCCTGCTGAGTTTTGTGAACATCTCTAAAACTCTTGATGTATGCAGCCATAGCCTCTTCTGTCTAGGACTTTGGTTCCTATAATGTGGGTAAAGAAGAAAACAAGTGTCTACAGACTGATGTTCTGTGAGCTATGGAGATAAATACCTCATTTTCTTCACTATTACATAATTAAATATTGCCATAATTTTTATTATTTAATGGAGTTTTGTTCAGCCTTTTTTTTTTTTTTTTTTTGTACTTGCCTTTTATTCTTTGTAATCAGTCTTAAATCCACGGCTTAGACAAAGTCTGAGGTTTTGAGACATGCACACACCAGTAAGACTAAGTGTTCTAAGGCACAGACACTCATCAGTTAAGGTATCTAAAATCAGACATTAATGATGAAATAAAATCTTCATTGCCTTTTTCAAAGGCTTTGGAATTTTCTGTGATAAAACCAGGAAGTGAGCTCAGCCTTCCAGGCTCCTTATCTTGATCTGAAATGCAAACATGCCCTTTTCCTCTGTGAGAAGACACCTTTCCACAGATTTTTAGGTACCGGTAACACCACAGGATGCTCTCACACAGTACTGGATAGCTGCTGGTGCCATTGTTTAGAGAAGTGAAACAGAGGTCATTACCACTTATGAACAAAATCTCAAGGTTCCATTTGTAAGAATAATGGCACTGGAGCCAGCTGCATAGGTTCAGTTCCAATCAGAGAGACTATATTCTGTCCCCCTCCAATTTCTCTCAAGTTTAGTTTGAATATGATCTTTTCCCTCAGCTTTGTGTCGTTGTGCTCTTCCTCCACAGCTGCCTTTCGCCTCAGGGAAACGTAACTGCTTCTGTCCTTTCTTACTATACATACGTTCTAAGCAGTTGTGACTCTATGTGTGGGTCCTTGAATGAGTATAACAAAATCATTACCTAATGTGAGGCTGCCACATTGCTGATCTTCCCTTTGACCAATCATGTACATAGTTTAATTTTTTGCCATTAGATCTTAATATGAAGAAGTTTGCCTAATCTTTCTTCTTCCTCTTCACTGCAGGACTCTGAAGTGGACAAGCAACAGCCTAACAGTTGTTAAAGTTATGTATGTCCTCACTACCTTTTTTTTTGGCAATTCAACAATCATAACATGCTTGATTTTTAAGGTAAAGTCTCATCGGAAGTTTTAAACTTTCTTATTAACCTGTGAATCAGATAGAAAGATACTGATAGAAACTGTCCAACAAGGAAAATCAAAATAAAATAGCTTATGTGTCTTTGGAAACAGAGATGCCTAGTGAAAATAAAAAAGAGATATTGGGTGCCCCTGCTACACTGTCCTCTCTGTCCATATTCAGTTCCCTGAGGGCTTTCCCCCCCCCATTGATGCATGCCAGGAATTTCCTTTTTTTTAACTGACCTGGCCCTGTCACTAGGATGGTGCATCTGGCATCCAGATATTATTCTTTGTCCTCTCTTCCATCCCTACCCCTGCTCCCTTTTTTTTTTTTTTTTTGTTAATTGTTAGTTCTTTGAGCAGCAGAACTAATGAAGAACTATTTAACATAGATTTATACGTGAAGGCTGAGCGCCCATGTGGATTCTCTGCTGGTGTCAGTTTTCTACTCAGTCATTTAGTTCAGCGACACATGGAAAACACTACCACCGAATTTCCTGGAGAATATCAGCCACGTTTGACAGAGGAGTAAAATTCTCTGTGATAACTTTATACTTCTGTCAAAATCAGTTAATAGAAATAAATTCAGACATTACTGAGAGAAGAGGAAGGCAACTGACAGATAGACATATACAGACAAAATTCAACTGTAAGGCTTGTTTGCTCTAGAAATTCCTGAAGATATAAATAATGGAAGTCACTACACTCAGATGGAATAAAATTGAGACATCTGGTGCTCTAGCAGCACACATCAGAGAACGAACACAAATTACAGGTGGAAGAATAGTATAAAAGTAATATTTTAGCTTTATAAACAATGGTATGATATTTCATAACAGAAATCACTTTCAATACAAAGTCATAAAAGTCAGAAGACAGTAATACAGAGATTCACAATTATGAGAACCCAATGCATAGAAGAAATATGCTGAAAGGTTTAGCTCTTAAACTTCTAATAAAATGTAGACTTTGCAGTAGAGTTGCTTATAGATGAGGTTTATTTTCTCTGTCTGAGGAATGGTAAGGAAGAAAGAAGGAGTAGGGGAAGAATGGTCTACTGTCTACAAAGAATAACCCTGTCTGTAGGGGAGAATGGGGGCAATCAGTGACCTGATGGCACAAGAAAGCTTGAGGACAGCCTCAGATAAAACTGTGGGGAAAATTGCTGATGTTTGACCAAGAGGAGTCATGAAATTGGTTATTATTGCATCAACACAAAGTGAATAGGAAAATCATATAAGTATAGCTTGCCTGAAGAAACTTCCATTGCTTCAGCTTCAGGTAAACACACTTACGAACACAACGCTGGCTCTTCAACACCTGGCTTACTATGCCACCAGAAGCCATCTGCTATTCCTCCTCCTCCACAGCTGTTCCCCCTCCCCTCCTGCTGCTCCTCCTCTACCCATTGTTCTCTCTCTGCTGAGAGAAACAGTGGGGGCTCATTCTGGCTGCCCAGTTTGACCCCTACCTCAAACACTGCTCAGCCAGCTCTGCTATACCGGAGCAGAGGAAACAAATGGCTTCCTTAGAGGAGGGGAAAGTAGCAATGAAAATTGTTTCCTACAACCCCGGTAGGTTTCCTAAAATATTTACAGCAAAGTAACACACTGCAACATGCTTAGGTGTGAGACAGTAAGAAGTTGAAGGTCACATTTTAATTACTCAAATCTACAGTCAGCAAAACAGCTGGCCACTTCACACACAGTCTTAACACCAGCTAATGCTTGATCCAACTTTAAAAAACTCTCAGCTGTTCCAACCCTCAAATTGCCAGGTACCTACACCCTGGACTGATCATTTATCAGCCAAAATTTGTGGGTGGTAGCCTGGCCTCTGTCAGTGTGGTGGGCCATGGAGTATTACTTTATGAAAAGAGGAGACTTGATTGTTGCTTGTATCTTGGTGCATTCTCAATGTTCTGTCTCCTTTTTTATATAGTTACATACATTTTTTCTATCTAAAATGAATAACTGTTTAAAGTGAGACACTAATGAAAAACACTATTATTAGTGAGGCAACAAAACAAATTTTAGGTGGAAGTTCACTCTCAAGATCGCTGAAACAGATTAGATATTCTGGAACAATATGCAGATGGCTGTTACAGTTTACAGATGGGGATTGCATGGATAGTTCTTTCAGCTTAAATTTTCAAAGTTTTTATTTGATTCTCCTGTCACATGCCTTATCACTAAAAATCATTCTAAACTAAACACAAGGCATCTCCAAGCTTAGGGAAAATTTGTGTAAAGACCCTGACTTTGTGTCCTTTATTTTTCCTGTTAGTGAACAGAAATAAAAATCTGCCCTTGAATTTCACTTATGTCAAGTATCTTTCTCATCAGTCTAAAATTAAGATTAGAAATGCTCCTAGAGCTGTGCCTTTCAGAGAGAAGACAAATGTGCAAAATGTCACCCTGTTGCAAACTGAACCTAGCCTGGACTGTGACCCATTGCATGGGTATGTTAGTGTCCAGCTGGTACCACTGAGATCTTGCATTAGATGGAGTAAAAAAGACTAGGGTGTCTTTGCAGAACAGGGCCTGTATTGCAGCAGAGAAGCAACCTATAAAGAAGGAGGTGCCGTAGCTGCACTTGAAAACAATTTGAAGCTCTTAGACCCCTTTCGCTTTGGATTTCTCAAGGTCTGCTTTAATATCACAAAATATGAGGTTTTCCAGAATATTTTATTAAAATACACATCACAATAAACAAAAGTATCTTCATTTTCGCCTGCATGTTGTGTCTATTCTCTACAAATCTCTTCTTGCTAATATTCAAAGCTACATATACTCATATATATATAAAAACTATACTCTTCTACAGTGCAATCAACCTTGTTCAAAAAATCTATCAAAAATTTTCTTAGTGTAACAAATTATTCCAAATAAGACCACATAACAGCACATCAGTATGATTCCTATTTTATGTATGTTTTCAAGATTTATTTACAGTTTGATAAATGCACATTTAGCTCAGTAATTTAGTATAGTCACAAGAAAAATCAAAAGAAAATAAACTGCACTTTACAAATGAAAAATTATTATATTCACAAATACTGAATTTTCTAGGTTTTGACTCTGAATCAACCTATAACGTCTATGGAACTCTGGAAACAGTTAAACATCTCATTATACTATATGTGACAGCTGCCACTAATATATATAGAGAGACATATAAATGTATACATTTGTATGTATAAATGTGTGTATAAATGCATGTAGATACATACACTTGTCTATATGTATGTATGCAGGTATACATATAGCAGCTGGAAAATTTTGTTTTCATTTGGTGGACTTATTACATATGTCTCTAGCTCTCCTTCAATGTTCCAGTTTTGAATAACTTCAATTCAGATTAACCATGCCAAATCTGCAATTATATTGCATAACAAACGATGTTTTTTAGTCTAATACACAGTTGTAGTTGCAGTAAAAAATGCCATATTCTCAGACATGAGGAGCTGGATATTGATTAAAGCTGTGTACAGAGGTTGTAAGTTTAGAATGCATTTATTACAGTTTCAGAAAAAAGAAATCCAAAACATAATCATCACAATATTTTAAATTTCTGAGCCTCATTACTAAGGGTTTATGTGGTACACACCACAGGTTGGGTTTTTTGGTTTTTTTTTTCCTGTTACTACACTTTTGCGTGGGGGCGGAGTCCAGGAGGACTCACACTGGCTGCCTTGTTTTACTTCTTCATGTGGTTACTGAGAAAATAAATAAAGGTGTTGAGTTGTGAAGAAGATACAGTGGTAATGGAGAACATATAGCTACATAGGTAGATGGACTCTTACTCTCATACTCTTGTAAGGCAAATTTTTAAGACTTACGATGGTTCTTCAGATACGGCTGTTCCTTCCTCCATCTCTTGAGCCTGCTTATACCATGGCAACTTTGCTTCCACAGGAAGTTTCTCTATGGAGCAAACACAAGCACATGAAAATAGGAAGCATGCAGTAACACTGCTATGGGTGCTCACCTCCCTGCTCTCACTGACCTTGCATGTGATGTACGTGTGCCTTCATACACATGGAGGCTGAGCACAAAGAAGAACGAATTAAATGAGAGAAGAAGAGAGAGAAAGAAGTTCTTTCATCCACTGGACTATAAGGCTTACAAGCTTATATGGCCAGATATTTCAACATTGCAGTTAGAAGGGCTATGGGTGTCCTAAAGCCAAGAAGGCAAATTAAGTCACCTTTCAGACTTTACAACTAGACCGCAGGAGTATGCACTTGGGAAAGTGTTTTTCGGAGGGAGTCTCACAAGTATAACAGGCTTCCATTACACGGCAAAGGCAAAACACGTAACATCCCTGTGCTTACATTTAAATTTTAGAACTTCAGAAGACGCATTAAGCTTGGTTTCAGTAGATTACAAAAAGGAAGAAAATCCTGGTTTAATGAGTGATACCACAGAAAAACCTTAATAAAATGGCCCAGATATGCTTTCCAACTTTATCAGTTCATCAGCTATGTGTATTTAAAAAAATGAGCTTGATACTTTTTCTGTCATTTCTGATGGAAAACAGTGGAGCTGCTTTTCTTCCTGTCCAGGATGTGTGCACAGTGTAATAGCTGGTCTGCTCTGGGGAGTGCAGGGCCATGCTGCTTTGCAAGCCAAACTCTGCTTTTATGCAGAGTCAAAGTGGAGTAGTCAGGCTGAAGGCAGTGGAGCTGTTTTAGCTCCACAAGGATATAAAGCAAGAGCAAATTTGGCACTATAATTTGAGAAGAAGCTCGGCATTTCAACAAAACCTTTAAGGGCTAGGATCAGGGGAAAAGCACAAACAAAAGTGAATGAGACACAGACCGCTAAGGAGAACCAGGGCCAAACCTGTTTGTCACTCACAAATCACCTAAGCCTTTTGGGTTTATATGATGATGGATGAGTACTCAGCAACAGAAGCAGGTTAATGTAATTCAGAATAGTTTGGAATTTTCTGTGACTTTGTTGTGCATAGCGATGAACATTTCCCATATGCACAAGAAGTTTCCCACCTGCCAATTCTATCATAGAGTAACAACAACTTACAACTTGATTGCACAGCTACTGCAACTTCAGTAATGTAAATTTCCTTGAATCAAGTTATTATCTAAAGAAAAAAGGGACAGTAATAGAGTAACTATGCCTCTATCCTGGAAACACCTTCCCAAGCTCTTGATCTAACGTATTTATTAGTCCCATTAAAGGTTGAATATTTGCCAGCACAGCTCTTAGTTTAATCTACATTTTACCACATTTGTCATCCAAAATATATACTTCTATTTATATGTTCTGCAGCTTATTTTATGAGTTTTGAAAACAGAATCTTACTTCTGTGTTGTTTTTTTTTTTTACTTGGATGCAAGTGCTTGTAAAAAGCAAAAGCTCTTGTGTACCATTGACTTTTATGTGACTTTTAAAATAAATTTTCTTTTTTAGAGGTGTTGTTAATTATCATTTACACTGTAAAATTTGTTAGAGGATAAGAAATGTTGATATTGTACAGTATGTTTTGACAGAAAAACGAACAAAAGTACTTCTAGCATAAGCTAAGGAAGAATTTTTACCCGTGGAAATTAAAGTAAAATATCTTCTTTCATAAAACACTACCAGTAAAAACACTTAAATACTATATTATACAGAAAGCTGTATTAGATGAATACACTTTCTCTATTAAAACTGAAAATAATTCTTTAATCCTGTGATATCCTATTCTTTTTCCTATTATTGGTGCACAATAAAGTGCCTTAGTGCTTGAATAAATGAAAATGAAATAAATCATATTAACCATTTGACTTCAATTCCTTTTTAGCACAGTGTGTTAAAAGAGCCGCAGAAGGCAAAAGAGGGCTAAGATTAAAACGTTCAAAAGACAAGAAGCACTTTGCTACCCTTTCTGCTCTAAATTTCTAACTGTAGATGTGTGAAAGAAAAAAGGACAAATGCCTAGTATATAAATAGAATAATTTGGATTGGAAGATACCTCTGGATACCATCTGGTCCAAATCTCTCCTGAAAGCACTATTCAGCCTTCACTGGCAGAGGTATTCAAATATTACCACTTACATTCTGGAGAGAGAACTGCAAGAGTGTTGCAGAACAAAGATGAGGAGGAAAACTAAACCCAAGCAAGCCGGTATGCTTTGCATAGGACTTTCTATCCCACGTGAAATGATGGAATAAGGAAATAACTGCCTACAATCAGAAATTAATGATGTACATGCTGCAAACAGCAACATAGGATTTCATCCTCGGTAAAGATGACACACTCTTGTAGGGGTGGGCTTCCAGCAAACAGCAGTTTACTTTGTTCCCAGACAAGTCCTATTAGAAGAGACCTCTTGACAGATGCAGGCAAGCAAACTTTTTCCAGCTAGTCTTGTACCCTTCTCAGGTTCCTATGCAGAAGTCAGTTGTGGGTGGTTTGCAACACATTATATTTTTGTGTCTTACTGCATTTTGCTTAGACTGTGCGATGCAGGCTTACCAGATCTTGCATTATCCGTGTTCTGGACATCATAAACCTATAAAGCCCCATAAAGCAGGTGAATGAATAATGGAAATCCATTGAATCTCTGTGTGAGGCTCAGAGTCATGCTCACACAGCCACAGGGCCTTTTTGCCCTTTTTTTACATGTTGGATGATGGATGGAGTGAGCTCATGTTGGCCAGTAAAATACAGTGCAAACATACCCATTTCTCCCCAGGGATCCTGTGTCTGGGTTTCACCACTCTGGTGGCGGGCCAAAACAGTGGATTCTCATGGTCTAGATAAACTGGAATCTAGAAACTTGGCAAGTGTGCCCATCATCTGCCTAAGAGCACTAAGTGCAGAAATTAAAATTCCAAATTTCATTGTTCCACCTTGGAACAGCAGGAGGTCATGGGTCAGTCTAATTTCACAGGGCTTCATAAAAAGCACTCTTAATATGTTTCAGGAGGGTAGTTCTTCTTTTTTTTTTGTTGTAAAGGCATTGTTTTCTTCTTATGGCAGAATTCAAGTCTCCAGTTGAGGAAAATTATGTTCACCTGCATTGCTGTAGCCCAGAATTTTCCATACTTTAGTCAGCATATAGACACAGAGAGGGTAACGATAGAGCTGTATACACACATAATCCTGGGCATGCCCATATAGCCATGGAAATGGTGAAATACATGTCTCTGCTGCACACAGTCACTGCCCCATGATCTACCCCAGTCTCCTGGACTCCTTCAAACAATCCCACTCCATACGAACCTCCAAACAACTGCAGAAATATTTTCTTCTTCTTTCAACAAAACACGGGGGACTTACTCCAGTATGACTCTCAATCTGAGGCTCAAGTAAGAAAGTATATCTATACACATTGTGAATACTCCTTGTTAAAAAATGTTTCAAGCCAAACAGTCCGACAAATTTTGCAGCCTAGCTATTAAGAGGAACTTTGTGATGAGATACACAATGCGGGCTTCTGGCCTATTTCAAGCTCCAAGTTATGAACAGGCAGTTTTGTAATTATGGCTACATATATAAGGCATTATAGGCATTATTTATATATTTAATTTATTTTAAAATACAACGCAAATTTAGCTCAGGCACAAACAGTAAGGTAACACCTGTTTACAATAGGGTCAAATTAATGCTTATACTGGTTGGTCTACCAGACCACAAATTAACAATGAAAACCCCAAAGCTTGTAAGAAAGAAGAGTAGGTGAGCACTTACTCCAAGTTGCTAGCAGGTACAGGAACAGACAGTTGCAAAAACATCCCTTGGGGCAGGTGGAATCAGTGATGCCAGCAACAACACAAAACTGTTGAACATGGAAGAGCCTTGAAAAATTTATGAGAACCCTTCTGCCTCATTACCTTTGGGTTTGTAGCAAGGAGTGGATACAATGCATTCTTCTTTTATGTGTGGCTTTGTTTTAGGACTACAGCCTCCTGTATGCATTCCCCTGTGATCAAGGCAAAGGACGACACGGTATCTGAGTCCTTGTCCACAGGTCACAGTGCACTGGATAAAAACAAAACAAGAAAGAAAAAAAATAAAAGAAGTGTGTATGATACATCACAGGAGTGACAAATAAAAGGGGAATATGAAAGAGAAGTATGTGCACATTAGAGAGCAAAACGTGACATAGAAACACCCAACCTTGAACATAAAAGTATTCATAATATTTGGTAGGTATCAATAAGATATAAAATTGACAGAAATTTTTGCCTTTTTGGACATTTTGCTACTGGACTTCTCTTGAAGAGCCATTCTTGGAACGCTGTCTACTTGGCTTGCAGCCATCTGTCCCATATTGGGTATGCTCAGTAACACACTGTCAGTCTCATCTTGACCCACTCTGCTTTACTTGGACGAAGTACCGAGGCTTACAGGTTAACAGGGGCAACACTCAGCTTTTTTGGAACAAAGTGCCAAACAGAATGGAAAACTATTGGGCTTTCTTCCCTCAGATACTTTCATAAGTGCCAGTTATTCCACACCCCACCCCTCCCCTCCCAGTATAGATTGTTTCAGAATTGGTTGCACAGGAGGGGATCTAAACCACCAGCCAGAGGGGAAGGCTACCTATACTATCAATACTACTTTGCTCTTGGATAGCAGTTTTCATCTGGAGATCAGCAAACACTCTGCAATCAGTCAAGAACAATTCACCTGTACATGAGCAGCTTAGCATCTAAAACACATTTATTTGCTGAGAAACTACAATCAACATAAGTCTTTATGTACAAAGTACTTCACTATTTTTCTAGAAGAACATTTCAAAGATATTTACTTTCATACAGGGGAAAAGGCAAGTCAGGAGCAGGAAACTGCAAGTATCAAAGAGCACAGTAATTTACAGCTTCATGTACTTCTGGAAATTTCTCAGCAATTAATAAGTTTCAATTTATGGTTGCAATGTTGTAAACAAAGATATACCATTATATGCTTACTGGGCTTTTTTGTGCATTTTATTTATATCCCCAGTCTATTTTTAGTAGAAGGTCACAAATTAATGTTACAGAGCAATTTTATTTTCCCGTCATGCTCTTTAATCTTGTTTATCTTATTAATACATTTCTCTGGAATGTTTACTTTGCAGTTTGACAAACAGCATAATTTAGAACAGAGGTGTTGGTAATAAGGAAAGAAAGCAGCGAATTTTCCTACTTCCACAAATTCACTGAACTATAGCTTAAGATATGTTCCTAGTGTGGTAAATACAAAACCAACAAAGCTAAGTTGATTACCGGAGACCATTCCTGAGCAAGCCACTTTGGGCAGTCAAATATGTTGCAAGGCTGGACAACAGGCATCTTTGGAGTATACATGCATTTCCACTCTTCCACGGGACTGATATGCCCCTGAATGTCTTCTTCCACACATGAAATGCTGCGGCTTTGAATACCCCCTCCACAGGATGAGGAACAGGCAGTCCAGGGTGTACTTTCCCATCTGGGAAAACAGAGAGGCATCAGGAAAAGAAACCCTTGCTGTTCCCACCCCTACCTGCATCCCAAAAATGCATTATCCTACAAGGATTGTTTTTGTTTGTTTTGTTTTTTTTTAAAATTTTTTTCTGATTAATGTCAGCAAAAATTAATCATATATCTATTTTTGTAAGTGTCCATAGCAGCAAAGCATGCTCATGGCTGATGTCTTTAAGCCACAGATAAGTAATAAGAAATCTCCTCCCTCCCACTATCCCAATTACTACTACCACAGAAAACCCGAATACTTTTCACTTGTTTTCTTTTTTTACTAATTGATGGGATAAAAATGTCTTCACAATTTGTCATACTCTGAGGAATCTTTGCCACAAATCACTGGAAATTCAGTGTGTTTTGAGGCTGATGTCCCTTTTGTAAGAAAATAAAGGGAAACAGCAGTGTTTTTTTCAGGGAAGCAATTAAGCAGAGGGAAAAAAGATAAAAAGATGCAAGGAAATCACCGAAAAGAAGATGTGACAATACTGATAAGATATATGTCCTCTGATGAATGAACCAGATAGACCTTGTTTCCTTGCACTTAAGGCCGTGAAAGGTACTGAGAAACTCCCTTTTCTCTGCAGGTGCCATTTGAGGGTATAATGACAAACCCACAGAGCAATATATAGGTTCTGAAAGGCTATGCATACTTATAATTCTTTATTTTTAACTGATGCATATAGCATAAGGTATGTATTCCTTTATATATGTATGTATCCATCCGCACAAAATAGTCCGGTATTGCCTCTTTTATATTCAAGCCATTGCCCCAGACTGGATGTGAGACCATTCTCATGATCCAGTGCGGCTATTCCTGTGTAATCCTAAGCATATCTGATGGTACAAAAGTATGTATGTTCTGCCTACCTGGAAACATTTCACAAAGCCATCTTTTTCCAAATGGCAACATTCCTTTTGATAAGGACATTACAAATACTTGTTGAAGCAATGATTTTGGTCAAAAGATTACATTTTTTGACTTTTAAATATAGTTTTTGTGGAAAACACCATGCCTGTTTCCTCCTTCAGACAAGAAGTAAAAAAAAAAGTGAAAGGTAATTTTTTTCCCACTTAAAATAAAGGAAATATTTTTCTGAGTAACAATTACAGGATCACCAAGATTGTTGAGCAATATGAAAAATGCTTATCTTTCTTATTTTCATCATATCAACCCATATTCTTATTTGCTCCAGCACACCTGGCACTACCCACACTTGGCTACTGGTCGAAAGTACCATAAAACTCAGTGTGAAACGGCTTATACTAATAGTTGTTTATGAATGTTAAAGCCACTGTTTGATTCCATGACTTATCATTAGGAGTGGTAAAACCATTTTTACACCTTGCCATAGGCATCATTGTGTGCTGATCATAGGCCACATATGCCACACGATTACACACAGGTGTAATTTTAGCAATATTTTTGCTTAAATGTGTTTCCTGCAGCTCTGCTGAACAAGTTTCCCAACATACAGCTAAGGTTTCTCACTACCACAAACCTAAGTGAAGAGCCCTAAACTCAAACTCACGAACTGCAAAAACTGCTGCAGGCAGCTTGAGCCATCTTTTCCCAATCATAAAAACTGATGGCACCAGGGAATTTCCTGAAGTCTTTGGGACAAGCCTGCAGATGCCTTAGGCAACCTCAGAATTCCAAATAGCTTAAACCTAGCAGGCAGTTTGGTCCTCAGGTTTTGTAAGACTATAAGACAGGAAGATGAAGTTCCTCTGCTGCACAGCTCTTAAAGCAACTGTCACAGCCTCTTCAGAGGTACGAAGGGTGCAACACAGGCTGAGAATTTGTGAAAGGTGTGGCAGTGAACAAAGAATATCAGAAATGGAAAAAGTCTTGTGAGAAATGGGCTGGTGAAGAAGGAAATAAGCTAACCTAAACACCTTAAAAACTGAAGCTATTTCAATTGTTTAAGATGGAGTTTCTGTGTTTTTTCCCTGAGTCACTGTGTCTTCTTCCCAAAATCCCTTGAGACAAGCCTTATCTCCCTAGCTAGGTCTGAAAGAATGTGTCCTTGAAGTGAAGTGTGTTTAAAGTTTCCTGTTGGCCCTTAGTTAACCCTTTCCTATTGGTTGTTATTCCTGGTTTTCTATTGGATCGTTCACGATCCATCAAGAAGGTATAAATACCCCTACCCATGTAATAAACTCTCTCTCTGCTCCCTCTCGGGTGGTCTCTGAGTGTGTCTCTGTGGGGCACCCCGGGGGCTCCTTGGAGCAGGGGACTACGGGGGGAGGACAACTCCCTGCGATGTAAAGGAGAGAAAGCCTCCCGTTATCGGGACGTGAACCCCCATAAATCAACCGTTGTAGAAAGGAATTGGTGATGTGTTAAAAGTCAGTACTATATCTGTTAAAATCATACTTTTCCCTTTTGCTGATAAAATACAAGGCTGAGGGGTTGCGGCAGGGAGATCTGGCAAAGATGCCTTCCCGGATCTGCTCCCTGTTTCTGGAATGTTTGTTGCTCTCTCCTGTGCCTGGTGCCAGTCTCNGCTCCTTGGAGCAGGGGACTACGGGGGGAGGACAACTCCCTGCGATGTAAAGGAGAGAAAGCCTCCCGTTATCGGGACGTGAACCCCCATAAATCAACCGTTGTAGAAAGGAATTGGTGATGTGTTAAAAGTCAGTACTATATCTGTTAAAATCATACTTTTCCCTTTTGCTGATAAAATACAAGGCTGAGGGGTTGCGGCAGGGAGATCTGGCAAAGATGCCTTCCCGGATCTGCTCCCTGTTTCTGGAATGTTTGTTGCTCTCTCCTGTGCCTGGTGCCAGTCTCAGACAGAAAATGCAACCAAAACAGAGCCTCCTGTGAGGGTTTTCTGTTTGTTTGGCGGTTTGTTTGTTTTGTTTTTCATAAACTGCAAGTTGAAAGGAAAGGTGTTTTTATTCCCCTGACTTGGCCGTGTCTCACGCCAGCCTCACGGCCTGCTCAGCTTCAGCTGCCTCCGAGTTTTGAAGAAGAGACAGGTAGCTGTGTCTTCCCTCTTGGGGTGAAGGAGGAAGACCTGAGCCCTGTTTGTGAGTTCACAGGAGCACATGTGGGTGTGGGAGTGGGAGAGAGGGAGAAGAGGGGCAGCAGCAGCAAAACAGCAGATGGAAAAAGGTGGGCAGAGGACTCAGCAGCTGCAGCCCCAGCAGTCAAGGAGGGGCAGGGGTTTAAAGGAGAACGGTGAGGTCGGGAGAGTGGATGTAAAGGGGCAGTTATGGGATGAGACCATAATCCAGAACAGCTTGAGAAACAGTCTCAGTCTTTTGATAATTTTCAGGGAAGCATGCTGTTTTGTTTTTCTTTCAGTGTTACTGAAAGCCAAATACCACAAGGCATTTTGATCTTTTATTTTTGGATTTTCTTCAGCAGTAAAAAAGTCTCTGTCTACCTGCCAGCACAGAATGCTTTTTACTTAAATAGAATCCCTCCACTATTAAGTACTGTCAAATCATCCTCTGATACAAAATTATTCTCTGTCCTTTGTCAATGTTCATGACCTCTGTACACAACTGAAATACACCCTCTTTTATTTGAAACTAGAGTGTTAAACCCGGTATCGATATTTTAGCTTCTATATTCCTTATTAACAAGTTTAACTTTTGAGGCTAGCAGGTATTTATGTGGTTTTGTTTCTGTTGGGGTTTTTTTTTCATTTTTTAAATAAAAACCAGAGAAGAGTGTTTCCCAGAAAAAAAAAAGGAATTAGATGCAGAGGTATATTTCGTAAGTGTATCTCACAAATATTTGGTGATAACAACTGTGTGTACATAACCATAAGCACTTAGCTAGGAAGAGAAAAGCTTTATCTTAATGGCACGGGTAACTGATAGAGAACGTGAACATGAATGGCAGTCACAACACTTGACTACTAAGTTGTTCTGCACTGCATTTGCACGCTGATGCTGAAAGCTCTCTGCATTAGGCCTCAACACAGTTTGAGGGTGGTTGTTTCCTCACCAGGATGAGACTAACAAGTTGCCTAGAGGGTCCCTTTTGTGATTTCATACTCCATGACACAATTAATGAAGGAAACAGCACGATACAATTGCATGCCCAGGCAATATTTCAAAACCTAAACGTTATTATCCTTCAACTGTCAAACATTTTTATCATCAGAACTCTTATTCACTGCTTTAAGAATAATTACTTATCTGATTATTTCCATGAGAATCTTAAATCTTACATTAAAGACATTTTAACTGTGATACAGTTAATAATAAAAATCAGGCCTTGATTCATACCCCATATCTCTTATTTCTTAGAGAGGCCAATGAATTAATGCCCTTGGGGAAGGCATTAGAATTAGGATCAGAACACAACACCAATGCTGTCAAAACCCAAAATCTAACAATTTATAAGCATTTAAGAAGCAGCACCACAGGGAGGAAGAGAGAGAAAGTTCTATGGTTAATTCCAAAGCCACAGGTTATAGTCCTGTTCAGAGAGGAGTAAAGGGGTAAAAAAGGAAAGGTGTGAGATAAAAGGGAAGGTGGGGGTTGAGGAGAGAGAGAGAGAAAGGGACCACACACTTATTAAGTCTGCATTTCTGCTTCATCTAGAATATAATCTCAATTCTGCATCAACAGAATTTATTACAACAGGTTAGCACTTGAACATCTCTAGGTTATTCTGTAGGAGTTCAGAGCAAGAGAAAAGCAGCACCTGGTAACTTAGTTTGAGAGCAAAGTAGAAATGCAGGGAAGAGAAAAAAAAAAAGAAAATGTTTTTGTTAAGCCTAGCCTCTGGTTGACTGTTTTACGTACCGAGGAAGGGGATGGTAGAGGTCATAGGGCATGATCTGCTTGTATCCATCACTGTTAGGAACAATAATGCCAACCCTCTGAGTAGAAGGTACACATAATAAAATAAACACTAAATGATTACATTATACAACTTTTTGTATCACAATATCGTATTACATTTTGTATTACAGTATTACATACCAACCAAACAAGATATCTTTACTAAGTTGTCATCACATTTAAAACAAAACTTATGCTCCCATCCTACTGTTTCTGAATTGTTGAAACAATAAATTACTGATTAACACTTTATTCTTATAAATATATTACAATTCGACAAAGAAGCAATCCACTGCCACAAGTGCTCCAAATATTATTTAAATTTATGGCGTTGTTGTCCAGCATTAACAAAAAAAGTTTCTATGTTTAATACCTTCTTGGAGATGGGATCAAAAGTCACCAAAAACAACAGGGGAACTTAACTGTTGCTTCTGAGAGCTCTAGATCAAATCCATTAAAAAACTATTATATGGTTGTTTCTGCTCCTCGGATAAAAATTCTCGTTTAACAGAAGTCAGGATTAGAAATCTGGGGAATCACAGTGCAAGAATTTCCTCACCTTGAATTAGTCCAGATCTGCCTCTCTTTTTTTTTTTTTTTTTTTTCCCCCTGGAAGAAATAAGGAGCTTGAAAGAAGCTCATTAACATGCATGATTGTAGTTTTTGTTTGTTTTTTTTTGTGCTGTTGTCATTGATAGGCTTGCTCTGCTGTAGTGTTACTGATATGGTATCTAAATAATATAACATTTAGAGTTTACAGAAGGCAAGAGTATAGATCGAAATTAGCAATTATCTGAAATATTATCATGCCAGTTATGTGTGAGATGAATGTCACTTGTTGGTCCACAGGGTCTCGCTGAATTGCTACTGTGGAATTTCATATTTTGTCTGTACTTTTTATAGATTCTGACTTAGAGTAACTCTAACCATATTGTCTTCCAGTTATCAGGCATATCTATTAACATCAAACAGATTATTTCAGAGCACTTCATTTATCACTTCCATCAAAGCATCTGGGGATTTGGATGGGGCAAGTGGGCAGAATGATCGAGGAGTGAATACCAACTGCATTAAAATAAGCGTGTCCCTATTCAAGTGATGGAGAGATGAAACTAAGTGAAAAGAAAAAAAAGGTGAGGTTTGGGAGTCCTTTACGAACGAGAGGTGTCAGATATGCTGCAAGGGGGAAGGAACAAAGGAGGGAAAAGGGAGTTCACTTAAAAAGGCTTTAAGCATTCAAAGGAGTCTTGTCAAGCTAAGGCTAAAGTGGTCTCCTCTCCTTTCAGTCAACAGGGGGTTTATGTGCATAACTTCTCCAGGATAGAAGAACGGATCCCATTGTGTTTCACTGCAAGAAGTCAGCACGAGGTCAGTGTGCTGGAATTTTCCAGCTGAAGCATGGGAAGCAACTGGAGCCTTGGAAGTGTGTCATGGGGACTAGACAGTTCCTTCTAAGATTAGCAGCCTCTGCAGCCACAAGAACCCTCTGTATGAGGGCATATATTTGCATCTTCAGAGAGCTGCCTGTCCCCACAAAAATCTAAAAATCTAGAAGAGGTAGTTCTGGTACTTTGGAAAAGACAATTGGGTCATTTAGAGTATGGTCAGTTAACAAGTCTTTTCAGACTTAGCTTCATGGGTAAATGCTTGAGGAAGGTACATGAATTGTGTACTAATATTTTAAGAAGATGGAAAAGAACTTTTTCTGAGGCTTTTTTTGCCCATGCTTTTAGAAATCTGCTGTTTTCCTGACTCTTCTACCACTGCTGCTGAAGTTTCAGCCTGAGGCCTTTTGCACTTTCAACCTCAACAGCTTGCTGAGAAGCAGTTGGAAAAAAAAAATTTATGTACCAAGTTCAAAAATGAAATAATCACACTATGAAAGTATCTACTGCCTAAGAAAGAAAAAGATTTCAAAATATTTCTCACTCATTGCAGTGAAAAGTATTCTCTTTCTAATAAGCATTGATCTGTGTGCATAATCCAGGTCTACATGTTTTAGAATGCATAATTCCCAAGACCATTCAGATAGAAATAACCAAATGCTGTTATGAATCGGAAATAACACTTACAAAACACTACATTAATATTTCATTGGAAAGGTTTGACCCTCAAAGAATTTTGCATGCATAAATTGCAGTTCTGTAAACAGAATTGAGCTCCACAGAATTACTGACACTGTCCTTGTGCAGGGGCTGCCAAAGGCTCTCATTCTGTAACTGCAAGACAAGGATTCACAAAGTAGTCACAAGACTCCCACTATAATACACTATAGCTTAATTTATGAATTTTTAAAAAAATTGGCTCAAAGATACAACAGAAGAGCAGCTGGTCATTGTATCACTAATGACAACCTCATCTTTTCAAGCTAGTCTTGTGTGTGGTTTTTGCCTGTTCCAGAAAAAAAACCCCAAAATTAAGTGAAACTTTAAAAAAAAAAAAAAGTCTTAGGGATTACTTTTGTGAATCCTTACTTTTTGACTGGACAAAGTGGTTTAAATTCTATGAATCTACCATCATGTTCCTATAAAAAAGATGGAAGAGATCTATTTTATGGGTTTTGTTCACTGTACATTACTCAGCCAATGCAAAGGGGATGGTGTGCTAAATGAAGAGAGGAAATAATAATTCCTTCACTGAAATATGTACGAGTAGCTAATAGCACTCAAGGACTCATTCACAAAATACCTAGAGCTCTGGCAGGAGCAGAAGCACAAAGCAAATTATTTTGTAGAGCTGCTGTGTCCTGTATGTCTGAAATCTCCCATGTCTTTCAGACCAAAAAGTCCTGTCATACAGTCTGCAGATTGCTTTGTTTTCCTCCTGAGTGCTGGCAGCCTCAGCACAGTTGCCCTTCCAAGCAGGAGCTGCACATGCCAGAGGTGGTAGTACTGCAATCAGCTCTGCCACCTCTGCAAGTGTTCAGCTTTCCCCTGGGATGACTCTGCAGCTGCATTCCTTGAAAGCCACGTTTGGTGTCCTCTTCCCCAACTGCTCCTTTTTCTCCTGAAGCTACCCCATTTGGCACAGATGGCAAGTGCAAATGCCCTTCTCCTGTACCTCCCTGATGAGTTCCTCCCTCTGACAAGGTGCCAGTCCTTCCCAACTCCCTCTCCACCTTCCTCTCCTCCATGCTTAGAGTCTCAGGTAGGACACCTGCTGAGCTAAGCAGGGGAATGGGTGCTAGAACTGGGAGAGAAGTCAGCAGAGACAAAGGACATCTGCCCCCAAGATGTCTCAGGGTGGTGTGACCCTGCACGGGGACAACGTGCTGGGGCCAGGAGTGGGTAAAGTTACCTGCTGCTTTTGCACTGGTGTCCTGCACCCTGCTGTGCCAGTGCCCAGCCACTGCAGGACTCTCGCATGCCTCTGGCTCACAGCCTTCTTTTCTGCTGAGGTCTCTGTTTTCCTGGTGGTGTCCTACTCAAAGGGCTGCCCATGCTCCCAGGTGGCTGGAGCTATTACATCTCTTTTCTGATGGGAACTCACACAGCAAAGATTTGTCTTCACTGAAATCTGTCAGATCTGAGAGTAAACAATCTGCATGGCAGGGAGTGTGCCATCTAAGTAATGATCTGGAGTATGCTAAAGATATTATTAGCAATGATCAAATAACAATAAAATGTTGAAGTAGCTTAAGTTGGCTGCAGATACCTAACTCTTTAAGAGAAAGAAAACATTGGAAAGACATGAAAAAGTTTACCAAAAAGACAACAGTTTAGCATCCAAACCAGCATCTCCATGAAAGCCGTGACTATCACTGGACAGATAACAGGCTTTTGTGAAAAAGGCTCCACTTAAATACTAAAATCCTGACATTACAGTGGTGTGTGATACTGCACTTCGGTGCTCTCTGAAGATGCCAGACTGTGGCATTATCTCCCTGTGCTACAAGAACACTTTCTGTGTTGAGAAACACTTATCACGGCCCTCAAAGAGACGGTATCCATTAATGCTTCCTGGTGTTAGCCTGTAAAACTATTTCCCTTCAGAGCTGGAGTCCATGGCATCAGCAGGAACACCACAGGGGCAGGCAACATTGGTTTCTGAATGCCTACTTTCACAGTATGATAATTCTCAGTTACACTACCAGTTACACTACCACATTTGTGGTTTCTAGAGCACCATGCTTAATCCTGATATATGGATAGTATTCTGATCATTTAATCACATTATCAATGTGAACCTCAAAGAATTACTATGTCCTTTGTATTTGAATACCCTTTCATATGGCCTCAGTACTTTACAGATCAGTAAAAGCCAATGTTCCCTACCTAAACATTTTTAAACGGAATGTCAATGGATACTTAGAAAAACTACTTAAAAATGAAAAGATTTGCTGAGAAAACTATCCTTATGTATTACCCTCCAGAAAAAACTCTCACTTTAAACAGTATGTCTGTTCAGCACAACAGTATCCTACCTTTATAAAAAAGGACTTGTTCATGGTGCAGAGATTTCAAATTCTAAGCAACATATGGCTTAATTATCAGTGCCCTAGACTGCTGAAAACTGATCTCTTCACAGTGTTTGAAACAGGTGTTATTAACTGTAAGCAGTAAAAGTAATTCCTTCTTGTAGCATGACTGCAATACTTTGAAATACCTCCCTTTTTTTATTCCGTTTAATATTTTATGGTGGTTTGGATGAGCAGTGCGATACAACGATGGAATTGAGCAGATATTTTCCACAACTAAATGTTAACGACTGAATATCCAGTGCAAATCACTGCAAATTACTATCTACTTGATGTAGTTTGGGTCTCTTCCAGGACTTATAATAGACTAATTTTCCTGTAATTTCATAATGGGCAGACAAGATACCTGTATTTGATGCACATAGCAGTACATGATATACTTTCCCATCTTAGAGATTGTTATGTGATGCATCCTGACAGCTCTTTTCTGCCTTTTTGTCTGTGTTTCTTTAACATGAATTGTCACCTTAAAGCCAAATTTGCTCTACTAGTCACATCTTCTAGCAGCTTGACAAATGCCTCCAGGCCCACAGCCTGTCTGTTCTGATGAGACAATTTTCCAGCTTAATTTAAATGAATTTTGCCCTGCCCAAAGGTTTAAGGTTTTGACTACTTGTTTTGAGAAGAAATTTGCCACTTAAGGCATTGGGAGTATCTGCAGCTCATCTTTATCCTGTTCTTGAACTCAGTTGACCCTAATTATGACTACCAGAACATTGTCACTGCTTATCAACTCCTTCTCCATCTGCAACTCCTGTATCTGGAAACATAAGTACTGTCTTTTCTAATCAAAGACATTACTGTATTCAATTCAGCCTTCCTGAAAATTTCCCCAGTGGTTCCTTTCCTACCGCTCTGAATTGGGCTTGGCCTCCTAAATGATTCCCCACCCCCCTGCCCTCTTTTTAATGCACCATTTCAGTTCTTTTGCCCAGCAGCCTTAGCAGTTCCTTGCTAAATTCTGAACTGTTCAAAAATCACACTTCATGTGGAATGACTGGTGTTTGTTGACTGTGCTGTCACATTTGCAGGCAACATACTGTTTGGTGATACCAGTCTCACTTCTCCAGTACATGCAACCTCAGCCATGCTGGTGGAAAAGTTTTGTTCTGGCTTCTGATTTGTTAGCTAAATGTCCTGTCTTCCCCTGGAATGTCTATCTCTTGCTGTCTTTAGAATCATTCATAGACATGCGATTGGCTGTGGAAATCGAGACTAGATTCATCAATCAGAGGTAACCAAACTTCAGAGAGCACTGCAAGGCAGAAAAGCTTTCTCACCCTCACTGCAACGAAAGAAATGGGGTAAAAATGCAAATCAACAGAAACGACCATTTGCCTGAGGCATTGGTCAGGAAAGGGCATGGTCACAACTAGTGTGCCACATCCACGCAAAAACCTGAGATTCCAAAAAGTTCAGTATCAGTGGTAACTGACATATTTTATGTGTAAGTTTATATCCTTCGTATGTCCTAGTAGAGGGCAATAATGATAAATGAGTCATTGTGCCTCAGACCCCTCTAATCACCACAGATCTATGGCTGCTACTATGTTAATCAGAAAATGTAGCTCTTCATTTACCACCACTCCAGTTTTGTTCATCTTCCAGAAAGAATGTAGTAAAAATGGGAACACAACACTGCTGACAGATTATAATTGTTATCTAATACAATACCTTTAGAGAAACTGATGACAAGTAAAAAAGTATGCATTTGGCAATTTCCTGCTTCAACTGCCAATTTGCAAGGCAATGAGGAGACCTCCGTTACTGATTAAGAGGATAGTCTATGTTATAAATCATATTTACTCATTACTACCTCCTTTTATTTAGAAACAAATATATATGAGTTATCATGCACATATCTTGCACTGTCACCCAGGAAATTTTATGCGCTTTCACATCTCCAAGTATACTGGGGACTTCCCACTACTTAGAATCACTCTGAATGTCCATGATACCCTGGTGTCTTTTGTATACTTTTACTTCAGTGTTCTTGCTAGATAAGCCGAAAATTAACAACTAAAAAGTATGATTTTGTTTAAATTTAAATTTCTTTTTGCTGATGCCTACCTGTGCCACGACTCCATATGGATAGTTAAATGAGACTGCCAAAACAAAAACTTTGATGAGTAGGAAGAGGAGTTTGCAATTCTGCTGGAGGACTCCATAAACTCTGGATATCTGAGAGTTTCTTCAGATCCCTCAGTGCTGAAAGTCTTGCTTGAATTAGAGATTTCTCCCCAGTCATTTCACAGGTATTAACATTACTTCTAGTGGCAGGCTTACAGGTAAAACTCTAGGCAAACCCCAGTATTTAAAGTTTTAAAAAGAAGCCTATATGCTAGAAGCTTGCTAATATGAAATTTTTTAGACAGCTGCGTCATGAAATTAGTATTTTTGCTGAAATTGCCATTAGAAATCTTTATACACCATTGAAATCTGTTGGTAAAAGCACAAGTGGAGCTTTTGTGACTCAGAAACCTCCAGATTAACATGTAGCAGCAATAGGCACAAAAATAAGGGAGAGTGGTAAAAATGCAAAAGAGCACACTTGGAAACGCCACATAAAAAGCTGAAGTCTAGAAATACTGCTGAGAGTATCCTGGTGAGTAAGTGAATGATAAGTGGGGTAATAGGCTTTTTCACATTTGTAAAAATTGCTTTTTGGAGGAATGTTTTTGAATTATGAAGAATAAAATGCTATCTTCTGCTTATAGAACCTTGGAGTTGTCCTGACTAAGTGTTTAGCATGCCCAGTCAAATTTAAACAAACTTTTTCTCTAAGCAGAAAAAAAATTCCATTCCTCTTTCATTAAAGGTTACCAGACTGGAGGATACCAGTCTGTGAAGGTTGGGTAGTTAAAAGATTTGTGATTAGCTAAATACATGAAATACTAACATTGGATTTTGCCACATAGAAGGGGAGTGGACTAGATTGAACTGGGTGCTATTTACCTCAGTAAACATTATATATATAGACATATAGTTGCCAGTCAAGGGCAGGCTGTTGTAAAATGTTGATGGACTGTAAACAAACAGAATTTTTCATTTTATCTATGTCAAGCATGAGCTGGATCACAAAACCGGTTGATAAGGAGAGGATGGACAGGGCATTCACAGTACGTAGGGATAAAAAGGCACTCAGTGTCATGACATGTAATCTGCCCTGCAAGACACTAATTACTGGTTTTACACAGGTGAACAGTAAAGGTGGCCACCTTTACTTAACCTGGAAAATGGGGATGTATAAATTATAGATATTTGATAAATAACCATGCACGTGCTTCTCCTCCTCTGAACATGTGAGAAACTGGGTTTGAAGAAAGAAATTGGTTTTCATTTTCCATGTTCATTGAGCCTAAGCTTTTTTGCTACTCATGATGCCAGCAATACTGCCAATTATTGCCATAATAATTACAATAAAGTAAAACACTTCTATGCATTAAGCCTAAGGAGGCAACTAATTGCAAGACCACACAATATTCCTGGTATTCATTAAAACTTTTCTTTCAGTCTATCTTTTGTTGAAAATTTTAATGTAAGTTCCCCTACAGTAAACTCCCTCGACTGCTTTATTCAGTGCCACTGTGGTCTTCCATGATTATGTTTTGTGGCATTCATTGACACACCATAGGAACAGTCAGCAACCACTAATCAGCTGTGCCTCACTGGAACTGGAATTTTTGCCAGAAAAAATTAACATCTTAATTTTATACTGGCAGAGCAGAGCAGCTCCCACACAGCAAGGACACTGCAGAGCGAAGATGCCCTCCTCACTCATGCTTCTGACCCCATCATGCTGCTTCACCTACCCTCTTCCTGACTATAAGAAAGCATCAGGAATCCAGAGGTTACCACTGATTTCCTCTGGTTTTCTGTCTGAATTGTTGATTCTTGAATTCTTTACCAAGGCACTTTTGAAAATAATCATTTGCAATTTGGCATTCTGTGAAGATGTTTCCAAAAAAATCAGTTCATCTCTGTTACAGCCTGTAGTCTGGGGTGGCATAGTTGTACTTCTAAATGACTTTCCCTGCCCTTAGGGTCTTTAGATCAACAACTTTGCCTTGTTATGTCTTATATAAAACAAAACCTGCTTTCTGACATCTGCCCAGCTCTTATCTTTTTCTCTTTTTCCTCTCATGTACCATGCAGTTGTCTGTCTTACCATTTGAGAATATGTAATTTAAAATCATTGGGAAAAGTATGAAAAAATATCCATAGTACAAATTCCAGAGGTAAATTACATATTTGACATGGAACTGTATTTTTAAAAAATAGCATTTTATAATTAAAAAAAAATAAATAAAGCAACTAAATAAAATTACTCTCTCATTGGTACTGTGAAAGGTGAATTTAAAAGCAAGGTTCCTATTAAGAACCGTCTGGATGGGATCCTGTGCAATGTGCTCTAGGATGGCCCTGCTTCAACAGGGAGGTCAGACCAGATGACCCACTCTGGTGCCTTCCAGCATGACCCATTCTGTGATTCTGTGGGATAGCAGAGAGGAGACTTTTGTGCAGAGGAAAAGAATATTGATAATTAGGACAAATCCCCTCATTACATTCTCACAAGCTGCCATAACTGCAAGTAAGCTTTTTATTGATGAGAAAATTCTTAAAAATCTATATAAAAATAATTTCTCTAATTGTGATGACAATTTTCCAACAACATCTTTACTGAAGAAGAATTTTTCCCACCTCACTAACACTTAAGAGATGTGTTGATCACAGGGACGGTACCATGGACAATTTGTTTTCTCATACTTTATGATGATTAATGAGTCAAAACACATTCTGAAGGGAGAAACAATCATTTCAAATCAGTCCAAGCAATGTGGAGGTGCTAAACAGAAGTGTTCTTCTACACAGGGCATTCTCAGGATAAGAAAGAGGTTGAATATTACATGATAAATTACACTGTGATCAATAGAAACAGAATATTTGTCTACTTTATTTTTCCCCTTTAGATCTCAACCTCTTTTAAAATTAAAGCTGACTGACCTTGCAGGACAAGGATCCAGATTACACTCCTGAAGTTTTGGCTTTGGCTTGATATTTTCAGGATAATAGTGACAGTATTGATCTGCAACTACCCGGTTGCTTCTCAGGTCAAAACACTCCGCAGATGTCAGCTGATAACCTGTAATAGTGGAATAAATAATATGAGATACGGTGTTCTTCCTGTCTCTCTCCGACATGCATCTAAGTTCTGGTTTGGTAAAAAGCAAACTAATATGAGTTTGCTTCAGTGCTTTTGGACATTATAGCTGTTGTTTTAGAGACCAAATTGTAAACAGCAATGTAAATCACATGCAGTAGGAAACAAAAGATAACCAGTATGGTCAAACAAAAAGTCAGAAGCCTAGAACAAAAATGAAAAAGGCAGGCTGAGGTTTCTTGGTCACCAAGACTTATGCCCTCTGTTTCAGTAAAGACAGAGGACAAATAGAGACATCTTGTGATTCTAAAGCAGGCCCAAATCCAATCAGCCCTTACATTTGACAGCATTAAATGCAGATGTGGATCTCAAAATGTACTTAATCTATAGAGCCTGGCACGATGCCAAAAAACTACAGCCTACTACCACATTGCTATATCCCTCCTTTCATTTAGTTGTAACTATTTTCTTTTTCACATTTTTCCCATTTTAAGGTCTAAAACTCATGTCAGCAGCTGGGACAGGTCCTGTATGCAAATGACTTTCTGGAATACAGTGGTAACTCATTACCTCCTCCACAGGATGCTGAACAAGGGAAAAAATCAGTTTCCCTCCATTGGTGAATAATAGGCTGATAGAACATGAACTGAACTGAACTGTCAGCAGCACCAGCATAACGAATCTGAAAAAAAGAGGTAACATCAAAGAGTGAACTTGATGTATACTCTGGGAAGAAGCATTCTGCCACATGCATCTTGCAGATATGAGACATCTTACAGGTACATGAAATACCAAACGTACTTTGCAATACGAAAATGAAATACAGAAAACAAATCACAGATTGGCAGCAAAATCTTGATCAAAAAACACAGTCAAATAAATTTCCAAACATAATCAGTGACCATTGTGAGACCATGTTCTGATATAATGAGTGCAAAATGCATGGTTGGCGCTCCTGAATAATTTTAAAGGGACAGAGGATATTGACCGATCTCTACCGCATCAGAAAATTACCTATCACTATCTGCTGCCCTTGACACATGGACATAGATTTTAGACCTCTAATATTCCCGAAAAACATTCTAAGACTAGGTATAATACATTGATAGTACAGAGAAAAAAATGGGAGACTGTGCTGTGAGAAATACATAAATAGCATAAAAATTTTAATTAACATTTTTTTTCCTGAGGTGAGGTCTTTTTTCATTCTTCTTTGTGGTACTGTTATTATTGTAAGTCTGTCTTTCTGCTTACTTTATTTTGCTTGTAAAAATGCTTCTTTCAGTCATAGCCATGGACTTCTGGCTGGAGCTAAGAGCATGTTTGGAAAAACATCTTTAGAACCTACAAGTACTGCCAACTTTTAAGCCACCTGAGTTTAAAAGGTATTATGCCTCCAGTACTATGTGTGCTGAATGGATTTCCCACATAAACAAGCATTTGTAGTTCTAGGAGTGCAATAAGGAAGACTTTCACACTACTAAAGCAGCACCACCTGCACCTGGCCCACTAAAAATCCTTCCCATTTGGTATCTGTGCTGTTTAACGCAGTTACGAGGACTCCAAAATCCCTGCAGGGTTTCACTTGGTCTTATCTCTAAGGGTCTGCATGACCAGCTGGCAAGGGAAGAAGAAAAATGCTGCTATTAAAAACATTTCCTAGTTGATTATTTGTTATAGAACACACCATCTCAGTATTGCTTGAGCACCTCTGCATCTGTGGCATGATTCTCTCACAGCAGAGAAAACTGCCAAACAACTAGAAAGGAGGGATCCTTCTCCAAGACAGTACTGCTGTTCTCAGAAGCAATCCCCCCTGTTCTCCGACAGCTTAAAGTATTTTACTGCTGCCTCCCCTTGTCTTTTTTCTTTTTTTTCCCTCTTTCATGTTTTGAACAAGTTTCCCAGTTTTGGAAACACCGTTTTTCAAACTGACTTTCCTTTTCTCCCTTTCCAAACACCAAGAGACGCTGCCAAAGAGTGGTCTGTGAAACAGAAGCAAAAATATGACAACTAGAGATGAACTGTCTAATTTGGATTGTTTGTTCTGTTTTCCCCTGTAAATGGACAGAAACATGATTACAAATCAAAGTATATGTTGAAGAGCAGGAGGAGCGCAAAAATGTTGATGGGAGTAAGAGGTCTGGTCCACGGAGACTAGGGCTGTTCTTTCTAAGTAAGCACTGACCTGAATTCCCAAAATGAAAAAAACCCAAACAAAACAGCTGCAGCAATACCACTTCTTTGGCAAATGGCTGGCCTTTTGCAGAGATTCACACTGTTTGAGTCTCTGTGTCAGAAACAGAGGATCTAATTCCGTGTGAGGAGATGATGCTTTAATTAAACACCTCAGAAAGGTCTTCCTGGGCTCACCAAAGCCTCAAGCCTTCCTGGGAAAAAATCTTCTATCGTGCTGGAAGCCATTTGGGGAGGTCTCTGATGTGAATGTCCAGAAAACACATTCACTGGAGAGAATTCTGCTCTTACTCTGTTTTAAGGATCATCAGTGATTCCTAAACTCAGAAATCTACTCCGCAGTACAGTCTGCAGTGAATCATGAAGTACAGACTCAGAGCTCACACAAAGCCTAATATAAAAGGAAGGAGAGGAAAAAAGAGGTTGCAATTTTAAAAAGTAATAAAATCAGGAAAAAAGAAATGTTGCTCTCTCTGCAGACTATTCCTCCATGTTTTCAGAGTTACCTGTCTGTTTTGAACAGAGAAAAGAAAGATGTACATCTTTTCCAGCCTAATGTGGGAGTAATTTATACAGCCATGTTAACAACATAGGTGGGAAAGAATTACAAACCACAGTCATAAGCTAAAATGATACAAAACAAGCAAATGAAAGAAGTAGACAGAGTATTGTTTTGGGTTTTTTTAAGAAGCACTGTAAGCCAAAGAGGAACAATATATGGTGATTCTACACAGCAAAAATTTTGTTTTGATTTTGTTTGTTTGTTAAAGCTAACATCTTTATCCAGGAAAAAACATCAGTGGCTGCTAGAGCCCTGGAAAACTCAGAGTGAGACTTGATAGCTGAATGCTGTAAGAAATGTCCTGGTTTGGCTGTACAGCGCCAACTCCCACACACTGAAATACTCAGCCAGTTACTGAGCTAGAAAAAAATGGTGATGGATCATTAGATTTGCAAATAAAATCCTATCTGAATTTATTAACAGCAGAAGTACTCAGCTATTGCAGAGTGCTCAGCCCTGAATTTGGGCATCGCACAATAAATCATCCTTGACTTCAGTGAATCTGGAGCATTCCGAACAAAAGAGCAGCCCTTACCACTTTGCAAGATCCAAGAGGTCATATAGGTCATATAAGGAGTGGGTTAAAATTAGAGTTCTCAGAACATCCACTGTATAGCCTACAGTCACTGTCAACAGAAATATCTTTTTTTTTCTTGTAGAAAGACCTTAGGAAAAAAATTATCACTTGTATACTGTTTTTTAAATTAATTTTGTAAATGACTGTCTGGGATGGTGCAACAGACGCACAAGCTGTTGCTCTGGGGAAGTTTGGAGTTGATAAAATGCAGCTTTGGTTTGAGGGATATCACAAAGTGGAATGAATAACAAGATAATAAAAATTTGAACACAAAAAGCATGTAACCTTTTAGAGTTATTCTGATTATTCTGATGTCCTGTGAACAAGAGACTGCAATGTCTGACTTCACTTTTGCATTTTGTTGTTTTTCCTACAGCTCCAAAATTTGATTTGTTCACATAAAAACACCAAACAACCAACCAAAGTTCATGAAAGCCCAACTCTTTTTTGCTTGATTGTGGCAGAATATGCCTGAACCATTTGTTTGTTCAGTGAAGAACAGGTGGACTGCCCTACAAAACTACAGTATGCTTACTTGGACAGTTTTGAAATTTAATCAGCAGGTTATAACAAGCAGTCATAACCAAGTAATTATCAATGTTATTTGTACAATTAAGCCATGAAAAGTCTATTCAATAAGATATCCTCATTTAATGCAGTTGTAGGGCAGGCAGAGGAAGGAGGAAAGACACCATTTCTTTCTTTTGTGTGTTTATGTGTCCCAAACTGAAGAGAGGGAGCGTGAATTATTACTTCATATCACAGAATCATAGGATCATTAATGTTGAAAAAGATCTCCAAGATCATGGAGTCCAATCCTTGACTGAACAGCACCATGTCAACTAGAACATGCACTAAGCACAATGCCCAGTCATTTCTGGAACACTTCTAGGAACGGTGACTCTGCCACTACCTTAGGCAGCCCTTTCCAATGCTTAACCAACCTTTCAGGGAAGAAGTTCTTCTGGATGTCCAACCTGAACCTCCCCTGGTGTGGCCTGAGGCTGCTTCCTTGTGTCCTGTCACAAGTTACCTAGAAGAAGAGGCTGACCCCCGCCTCACTACAACCTCCTTTCAGGTAGTTGTAGAGAGGGGTAAGGCCTCCCCTGGGCCTTCGCTTCTCCAGACTAAATAGCCCCCACTCCCTCAACTGTTCTTCATATGACCTACTCTCTAAGACCACCTTTGTTGCCCTCCTCTGTATGTGCTCCAGCAACTTTTGCCTTACACAATCTTATCTGGTCTACTATGATCCAGCTCCATGCCACCTTGCTTACTAGAAAAGTTCTAATGGGTTTCTCCACGTTATTTTTACAAATGCTCTCTGCAAGTTCCAAATCCCAAATCATCAGGTTGATATTAATGCAAAATTAAATGTTGATGTCTTCCAAGTAGCACACAAAGAAACTGGAACAAGGGTGTGGAGAAATATCCTCTTCTGGCACATGTAATTTTGTGCTTTTCATGTCAGTGAAAAAACAACCCTCTTCATTTGTTAACCTAGAGTGCTTCAATACTGCTGTTTGTATGTAACAATACTTTACACTGAAAAAGAAAGAGGATGTGTAGGAGATTTGTTGCTGTTAATAATTTGTTCATGAATCAGAAATAGGAGCCAGACACTGTAATGGGAAAATAACTTTACAAGCTGGTTTAAAATAACATAAAAAGTACAAAAAATGTAAATAATGAGATATGCTGCAGGCTTTCAAGCATATGTTCTGTGACAGGAATACGTCATAACTCCTGAGTTTGCCTTTTAATTCCCTCAGAATGCTGAAAGGAGCTCTGCCTTTCAGCTCTGGAGAACACCTCCACTGTTCCCTTCTGTAATCACGTCCCTTGGTTGTGATATTGTGTATTGGATCAGCTTGGGGAGTCTTTCTTATGTCTTGCCTATTGCTTTCCAATTGAGCTTTTAAATCTGCCAGAGAAATCACCATGAAATTACATTATCACTGATGTACATACTTTACAAAACACTGAATTGAACTTGCTCACCATGTCCCAGTCTGGGACTAAACAGTGTTCCTTTAGGTGATGAGGATGTTAAAAAGCCTTCAGATTAATTATCTCACAAGATCAAACTAAAAAGCTAGAAGGTTTAAATCTTTTATCAAATTCCATTATTCTCCCCAAAGGAAGAACAAAAGAGCAAATCAGTGCAATGGCTAGGATAGCTGGCAGTAATGCAGCCTGCAGTATCTGCTCAAACAGCTAATAACGTGCACAGAATCCACTATTAAGTACAACAAACATAGAAGTTTCTCAAATGAGAAGCCCAATCCCATGCCACCAAAGGCAACCCCAAAAACACCAAAACCAGACCTGCTGCATCTTTGCTGTGAATGCCACCTGTAATATTGTGTCATCTAGGGAAAGACCATTTCTGCACCATCAACATGCTCACAGGTTAAGAGAATTTGCCTTTAAGCAAGCCACCTTAACCCTCAGTGCAGAATATTTCTTAACCTTAATTAAATAATGGCAATAATTAAGAAATCAATGTAAAAAAAAGGATCCTATTGTAATAGCTATTGTATAAAAATAAAACTAACAGATAAAAAAGTTAATGTTTGCTACACACAAATTGTTAAAATGACAAAAACTGAATGAGGTAGGCACCAAGCCCTCATAGTACTTAAAACTTGACAGATTTTTGAGAGATACACTTACAGAGCTTGACCAAAAGTTACAGAAAAGAAAAAAATTACAAATAATGTTTTGTCAGAGGAACAGAAAAATACATGCCTAAGAAACTGTCTCTATTGCCTCAAAACCTGACAGTACATTTAAGATCAGCAATATTTTAAAGAAGTATGTAAGATTAATGGTAGCACATCTTCAGATCCGATAGCATCCATCCAGAAGTTTCAAATCATGTACTCTTTGAAGAGCACAGGAATGTAATCATGTATGATCACATTCAGCATACTTACATGAATAAACTACAGCTTAAAACATAAGAATATAGACAGAAAATTGTAACATCCTTCAGAAGACATTTCATGAGTAATGAATGAAACTGCAGTCCAATAATGTCTGCCTCTGTTATTGGGTGAATAGATCGAATATTAAAAAAGAACAGAACTCAAAGAGTACCCTGAGAAGGGTAATGTTTTATGAGCATTGTTGTTTGTTTTCCAAAGAAATAAAGGTAGTTTTATTCTTCCAGATTTTCTTCTAGGTTCCTCACCAAAGGTGCTAGACAGATCTTTGTAGAAGATCCTCCCATGAACTGATGACTGGGTAAAAAAGAATAGTCCTACAACATGCACTTGCAGGTGATGAAGGGCCTGTGGAATCCCTCAGGGATGTGTGCCAGCACATGAGTTGTTAGCCAAACCCTCAGATGAGCAAGATAAAGGGTCAGCCATGAACCTACCAAGTCTACTAAAGAAAAAAAAACTATGAACAGTACCTAAAATTGAAACTGTCTGTGAAAGCGGTCAAACTTTTGACAGACTAAATTCAAGGTCAGCAAAAAAAGAAGCAATGCCTATGGGAAAATCCAATTAATTACATGCTAATTATACCCAAAAGTCTTTTCAAGTTTAGCTATTACCACTCAGAATGGTAGTAAGGTTGCTACAGGTATTCCTCCAAAAATATCAGCTCAGTGTGTAACAACAGCTAAGAAAACTAATGGAATTTTATAGAAAGGAAGGAAAAAGAAATGAAGAAAACACAGCCAAATAGAATATATTTGTGTCCTGATTATTATATTTATAGAATCATAGAATCATTAAGGTTGGAAAAGACCTCTAAGATCACCAAGTCCGAGCACTAACCTAGCACTCCCAAGTCCACCACTAAACCATGTCTCTAAGCACCACATCTACTCATTTTTAGAACACTTCCAGGACTGGTGATTCCACACTTTCCTAAGCATCCTGTTTCAATGTTTAATCAGCTTTTCAGTTGTTATAGTTTTGGATTT
>VWZG01011337.1:0-32263 GCA_013396735.1 Grallaria varia
GGTCTGAATCATGGGTCAGCTACTGCAGCCACCTCTGTCTCCTCGAACGCCTCCATCAGTGCTGCCTCNAGAGGAGATACAAGGACTCTCTGAAACAATACCTCAGCCTTGGCCATATTGACTACCATCAGTGGTCCACTCTGGCCTCCAATTGGGAGGCATGGAGACACACCATCCATAACGCTGCTGATTCCTTTGAGAATGCACACAGAATCAGTCTCAAGGAGAAAAGACAATGCAGAAAGAACTGTGCCTCACCAACACCGCCTATGGAGACTTTCTGCTGTGCCTTTTGCAACCGGCCTTGCCTATCTCACATCGGCCTCTTTAGCCATCAGCGCGCTTGCAGCAAGCGTGGGTAGAGCCCTTCCCAAATCTTCGTTCGCGAAGCCTAGCCATGATGAAACTCAATTAGTACACAGACTGCTGAGTTTTTCATGCAGAAGAAAACTGAAAAAAAACCCAACAAACCCACCAAAATAGTGACTAGACTAAAATAGATGATGTACTGTGCAGGTTTTGCATTGAATATCCTGGATTTACTTTAAGGACATTTTTTAGAGAATATTGATTGGGATTTTCAGGGGTGGCTAAATGACTTAAAAGGATAACTCCCCATCGACTTGTTCCACTGTACAATGAAATAAATCAATAAGGCTTGTTCTCCCTGAGCTATTTAGGGCAAAACCCAATAAAGGATTCAAGCACTGTAACACCTAACTTTGGGAATTTGTTCCTCTCTCTGAAGCCTAGAACTTCTGGCTCACCTCCATTGGACACAGGAGTGTCAGCCACCTCAGAAAGGAGCTAGATGAAAGGAAAGAATGTTTGGAAACCATGCTCTCCAAGCTATGTAGAAGACTGAAGGCAGGGAGCTGTTTGAGCTCTTGTTCTTCTAAGTTTCTGTCACACCACTCTACTCACCCACCTTCCTGGTAGCTTTCTCCCTGCTGAGAAGGGCACATCCAAACAGCTCTTCCTTTTGGGGACAATATGCTACAGTCTTGATAATCCAGTGAATCTTGAATATTTTGTTTTACATTTGCAGAACTTCAGCAGGAAAGAAAACACTTCTACTCCACTTGGGGTACTTTCAGCACTCTCCTAGGAGACTGGAGATGTTGATCAAGCCAGCTTCAACACAGATTGGGTCTTTGGGTTTTGTGTTTTTTTAGAAACTCAGAAAGGGGGCTCAAATCATTAGACTAATCTGTAAGAGGTGGTGACAGCACTTGCCAGAAGTATAATTCAAGGAGGCACATTTCATTACACATCATGTATTTTCAAAGACCCACTAGTGCAGGTCCCATGGAGGATTTAGGACAAGAAATACATACTTTCTGGTGTCCAGGTCAATGTAGGAGAGAAAGAAGCATGAAGCAGTTCCAAGGACAGAAGTTCAACTTGTGCCCAAAAGCAGGAAACAGCGTCATACAAGGGCAGGGATCCTTGTAAGTCGAGGTGCCACTAGGGTTAAATGGGAGCTGACTGCAGCATTCTTGGGTTGGAATTTTTGTACTGAAGTCCCTCAACTCCATTTGGGTCTGTTATAGCTAATGATGCCCTTTATTGGTGCTAATTATTATCCACTGCTGGAAGTGTGTCCTGCAATGGGGAAGTCCACATAGAAGCATTTAACATGCGATGGAGTTACTACCCTGAGTCAGAATCCAAAGCTTCATAAGAGGATTGTGCAGGCAGTTAAATGAGACTGATACGCCCACTGTTTTGCTGATGCAAATAAATCCTGCAGTGACTGTGGTGACAGTATTCTGAGGGAAGGAAGTAAAAAGAGCCTGCCAGAGCATCTGTATTTCTCTTGTGCTTTACAGAAAAGACATATGGATCTTCATAGAAAATTATAACCTCCTCAAACAATATAATAGGTAATTATACTCCTGATGTAGAATTTTTTAAGCACATTGCATATGAATCCTTGTTCAGTTCTGCAGTTTTCTAGAGTGCCCTGTTAAATGTCTTCTTTTCATCCCTTTTAGAAACACAAAACTTTTACATCAGAGACCTCAGAGTTACTCTTCTTGGTCCTAAAAGACCTATGTGCATCCACCACACACACTCCCCATCACCCTCAGAGGGGCTGTCTCACACAGGCAACTCCAGTCTTGCCCAGACACCAACATCCCTGGCTGGGAGCCATGCAGCTGCATTGCCCCCACACTGAGGCTGAGCTTGTAGGCTCAGCACAGTGAGGCCCAAACATAGCCCCACACCATTATCTCCACAGGCAGCTTGGAGGGGGCTGCCCCAGGGAGCGCAGGCAGAGCACTTATGGACTTATCTGACCCCTAGTCCCAGTTGCTGTGCTGACCAAGTTGGTTCTGAAAATTGCTCATGCCTGGGAAAATTTTGTCAGATGTGTTTGCCAGTCCTCCTCCACACCCCTTCCAATGCATGAAAAATCATTGATGCCTAGAACTTGTATGAGGATAGGTTTTTTTCAAAGTACTGTATAAACATTAATTCATGAAGAAAATACAATTAAAATTGCAAGTACCTGAAACCTCTTTAGGGTTGCTCCATTGTAACCCAAAAATATCACACATCATTTTAGTGATACTTGCTCACTGATTATAAAAATAATGCCCTAAGGCTGAAAAGCTGGACAGCAAATTGCAGCTGCAAATTAATTAAAATAATCAAACAAGCCAGGGGTAACTCCCACAGTAACAGGATTGCTTATAAAGGCCATGTTAATAGAGAATTTACCATTATGAGTTGCCTGGTTCCCTTTTAATAAAGTATCTATGATTACCTGATTAGCTGATCATTGCGCAGAGCAGAGCATTTTGTCCTCAATACAGCCATGAAAACAAGGGGAAGAGAGGCTTTTATCAGACCGTGCTTGTTGATTTAAAATGTGTAATTGACTTTTCCTTTTTTTTTACGGAAGCATAATCCAACAAGCTGCTCACCTCCAACTGTGTATACTGCTTCTCCCCTCTCCAGTCTGAGATGAGCCAGTTTTCTGCCACATGCTTGTCTTGGCAAGGTTACCATAATGATATGGAATAAAGGTAGAACATTGCAGTAGGTATGAGAAACTAACCTTTAATATCTAGAAACAGTCACCATCCATTATGGTATTACACTAGTCATATGCCATCGTGCTAGAATTACGACAATGTACCAGCTATGGTTCTGTCCCCGCATGGTACTGTTGGAGAAATAAACTGGTTTAGTTTGATAATATATGATAAAGTCAAAATATGGTCCACATTTTTCACTGCCACTCACATTTTTAAGGGTGCTTCTTGTGCAGGGCACCAGAACACCAATAAACTTGGAATAGTCAAAGAACACATGAAAACTAGACACCTCATGCATGTAACTGAATATTTATTTCTTTTTAAAGAACACTCCTTAAATGTATTTTAAGTCAATATACAAACTTGTTTTCACAGATTTATAATTCACTAAATAGCACAAAATATAATCCAGGTCGTTGGTTTCTTTCATCTGTGCATATGCATGCGTGTGTTTGAGTGTGTGTGTGTGTGTGTGCGTGCGTGCGTGCACGCATGCTGCTGGTGGTAATGGTAACCCACCACACATGTTCAAACACAAGCCCGGGCTCCTCCTGACTGTCCTCTGGAGCAAACCTTGCCCAGATGAAGACCCTGCTTTGGAAGACTGTGACTCTCTTGCCTATGAAACCCATTTCAGGAGAGGCTGTGGTGGCAGCGCTCTCTGCCTTGCCAGCAGGGCCACACACCTCTGTCCACAAAACAAGATGGAACAGGACAGAGCGGGAGCCTCCCCTGAAGCTGATCCAGCTACTGCAGTTGGAAGTGACTGGCTGTGGAGTTCAAGTGCAAGGAAACACCTTTTTTCCACTCCAACTCCCTCTATGACAATCTGGGGCACTTATTCATGACACCTATGCCCCTTGGTCAGCCCTCACTGGGCAGGGGACTGCCAGGGTTTGGCAGGGCACCATGTGTCCAGCCAGCTTCTTGCCCAGCCCCATGCGGCTGTAGGGGCCTTGCCACCCTGCTGCTGGAGGCTGGGGAGCGGGTCATGACGCTGCTGGACTCTGCCTCCTGGCAGTCAGCAGTGCCCCGGCTCCACTCCTCGAAGCACCAGCATAGCAAACCTTGCCAGTCCCGGTGAGCTACACAGATGGCACCAGTGATGCACATATTTACATGGGGTGGAATGTTTTCCCATAGCTTTTTAAGGAGTATATAGATCAACATGTTCACATAAGACCAAATACTTTTAATATATTTATAACTGTTTTATAAAGCTTTGAAAAAACTCACAATAGCACATTGTTTTACTTTAATGCTTTACGGTACTATCAGTTTAAAATCACAATCAGCACTTAAGTTATAGTCAATCTGGCAAACAAGAGACAAAAAAAAATTACAAGAGTTAAGAACTGACTGATACATCCTTTATCTTTTTTTTTTTTTAACTAATGTGTAAGTGCAGAATAAGATAAGATACTCTAGTTTAAATATCTTGTTTTACAATATACATTTTGTTCTAATTACGCAACAGTAAATCCCATGCTTCACATAGAAAAGCAATCCACAACATTAAGAAAAAAATTTACAATTTATGAAACAAAGTAAATAAATATTAGTATTACAGAATCAGAGCTGTACATAAAAGCTGTTCAGTTTTAATCATATAAAAATATGTTTTAGTGCAACCTCACATATATTGATGCTGTTCTGTTTTACATCATTTAGATCCAAGTGTCCAAAAAAGGAAAGAAATTACATTTATTACAAAGCAGATACACAAATTCTAAAATATGTACAAATTACTGCTAAAAAAATGCTTATAAGAATATAAGCAAAGTAAAGAAAAGGCACAAACATCTGTACAGTTTAAAAGTACCAGACCCAATAAGAATTTCAAATTTAGTTTTGGTCAGGCTCATGATGACTTGTTAATTTATCTAATTCTTTTGATATAACAAAAGTATATATAATAGCAAACTACTGTAACTTAGAACAGGCATGCTGTAAAGTTGAATACTTCTTCTATCTCTAGGAAAAAAAAAAAGTGGGGTAAATGTATGGGTGAAAGTCTCCATGCATCTCAGATCAATGTGGCTTGCTCTTCTCAGATGACGGATCTTTTCTCTCCTGTGTGCTTAATGGGGGGTCGCTCCTGCTGTGAAAGCCCAACTGCCGGACATCCACAAAGCTCTTGCTGTAAAAGGTGGGATGGGCTAGCGCAGTCTGTGATGTACCAAAACTGTCCTGTTCACCACCGTGCAAGTCAGGGTGGGTGGCTGAGGCACAGGTCTGGCCCGGCTCAGATCCACTAAAGTGTTTAATGCTAAAATGTGCACTTTCTAAGGGTTTCTGGTGAGGCTCAGAAGGCCTCTGCAGCTGCTCCGCCCCGTGCAGAACAGCTTCTTCTGTGGCGATTCGCAGAGAGGCTATGGCTTTTGTACAAGTCTGTATGTTTTCCTCCTGCTCCCTCTCAGTAGCCACGACACTGTCCTCTGACGTGCTCTGTGTCAGCAACAGCAATGGCGAGGAGGGCGTGCTGGAGGGAGCGCTGGGGTGCAAGCTGTGCGGAGAGGTACGTTTCTCATGGTGCTTAGAAATACTATATGATTCCTTTGTAAGCGTTTCCGCAGTTCCTCTTTGCTTCTCCTCAGAGACCTCCCTCTGCAGGGCCAGAGTGGACGGAGAATGTAAACCTGAAAGGGCCACCGGTACTGAATGGACCATCTGGATACCCCCAATAGGCATCATGGGGATAGGTGCTCGGATCTGTTGCTGGGAGTGTAGTGGAAGATGACTGAAGACGTAGTCACTCGGACCTTCGGGGAACAGGCTAGACCTGCGATGCTCCATGCCTCCTTTTTCTCCATATACATTGAAGTAAGGTGCCTGAGACAACCCCCTCCTCTGTAACTAGAAAAAAAAAAAAAAAAAAGAAATGTCAGAGCTGCTACTAGCAGAATTCTTGTCTGGCTGCCAAACCACCTATCTGTTTTCCTGTCTAACACAACCTCCCTTTCACGAAACACCTTTCACTCAGATGGATCCCAAAGCATTTGGGAAACTCCACTAATTGCATACCCAAACAACAGAGGAGGTTTTGCTCAGCTCAGCCCTACAGAGCTCATGCCACTGAGGTGAAAGGCAGCAGCTAGTTAAGAGAGTTCAGCAACAAAATGCAGCAATTTAGTCAGGAAGTGAAAAATACTCCATTCAACTGAAACTTTGAAGAGAATTTGGGGTAAATGGACTTTCATTTCCCAGGAGACATTTATCCTGGAGATCCATCTTAACCTCTCTGTGCTGGCATTTGCAGTCCACACTGGGTATCAAGTCTTCATTGCAGAGAAATACACATCTGAACACTCCCTGCTCACCACCACTGCTTGGCATAACAGGGAAATTCTGACTGCCTTATGAAAGATTCTCCTCTTGAGCCCCAGAGAAGGCACTTGCCCTCTGTGAGCTTCACCCAATCCCAGATGAAAGGGGGTGGGAGTTTTCATGGAAGTTCAAGTGCCTCTGTGCAATTAAGACACCAATTTTTCTAGTTATTGAGACAATGAAGCACCATTCTGGCCTATCTGCAATGTAAACAATAAATAATAACAGAAGAACAGGCTTTGCTGTAAGCAAAAGTGATGATTCTGTCCCAGGGAGACTCACCCACTCATAATGGGATTGAGAAGAATGGGGGATTTTGTGATGGCTAATAAAAGCCAATCTTGTAATATTGACATTTTCAGTGCCTTCCCATTAGTTTCTGTCTTGGAAGAATGAATAGCTCTATCTCCACTCAGTATTAAATATGCCCTGGAATTTTGGGTTTCCTTTTTTTTCATTCTTAACTTTTAAAATTTGTTTGCTATCTGATGATTAAGTATCATTTATTGCTGACCAAAGGAATAATGATGACAGAAAAGAAGGATGATATTTTTGTAATTATGTGTGGGATTTGGCCACACAACTCTCAGGGACTCTCATATGAAATTAAATGAACAAAAATGCTCATCTCTGCTTGGTAAATTGACCAAACACTGATCAATTGCCCCAGAGCTCTAACGTTACCACAGCCGTGGTGTGGCAGCCCAAGGACTACACTGCTAAATGCCAACACATTAAAGTGGCAGCACTTCACTGCTGGGAAATCCTAGCTCTCAAGGCATTAAGCAACCCCTTGATCCCATCCCAGGGAGCCGGTTTAGGGGGCAATTAAAGATTCAGTTTCTGTGCTACCCAAGGGCTCAGTCTCACTGTGCTCAGATGCTTTGTCCTGTTTAATATAAATCAACATTAAGACAGGAAGGGTGACCCATAATCATCAGACTCAAACTTCAGAGACGTTATTATTCACAGACTAATCTATGTTGGGAATTTTCCTATTCAGAAAGTGAGATGCTTGAGACTCATAAAAGCGAAACTGTCATAAGCACAGAGACAGCACATTATACTGGTGAATGGGGGAAAATTTACAAACTAAACTGCAGTTGCCAAGCCACAAGACTTAGTTCACCTACCCTGTCAGTCCTTCCTATCATTAACCTCACCTCTGCACAGCTGCTTGCCCCCTATTTTTTTTTTTCCATCTTTGGTCTGTCAACCTGTTTCTCAGTCATACTGTCCTCTTGGATGTTTCCTGAGCCATGACATTTATGACTATCACATCTGATGTGAACTTGGGCTAAGGGAAATTGAGCAAAACTCATCAAAGAGCAAACCTAGTCACACACAAATCTGTAATTGAGAAAGACATTGGCTGTGTGCAGTACCATGCCACAGTTTCAAAAGGGAATAGAGCAACAGTCTGTCCTTGTTGGACAGAGGTGGCTAACATGATAGAAATTGCTACGCACTTTAAGATCAGCAGTATCATCCAACGCATGTCTCATATGCCCAATTTTTACACAGTGACAGTCTGTTCATGTCCACTGAATGTCTTCCAAGTCTTGCTGAGTACATATTGGATTATCTTTCTCTAGCTCTGGCAGGTAAGTTTGGAAACAGACAACATACATTGTTACAGGTACTAATAACTGTTCCTACCTCTTACGCTGCTTTAATTTCCTTTACCAATGTCTAGCAATTTCATACCTATAAGCGGACACACATATACATATTCACAGAGAAAGACTGTTTTGTTTCAACAAGTATCCTGAAAATCCAAAGACTTTATTTGGTTGACAGGGCGAGTATTAGATTACAGAGCACAGTGCAGGAAGTCACAATATCTTTCTGCAGTGCAGTCAGAATGGGTTGCTGCCAGTGCCATGAAGTTGCTGCCATGCTCCTCTCTTTTGTTTCCTATTAATTCTCATTTGTTATAGATTAGCATAATTCCCTTCAACTCCACCTGACATATGATTTCCAAAGCAACTTTGCAGCAGCTTTTCACCAAATGCTCTGACCTGGTCA
This sequence comes from Grallaria varia, assembly GCA_013396735.1. Lineage (NCBI taxonomy): Eukaryota > Metazoa > Chordata > Aves > Passeriformes > Formicariidae > Grallaria > Grallaria varia. The sequence continues at coordinate 8,403 of VWZG01011337.1, forward strand.
TGAAGCAAAGCCATATCCAGTTTCACAGGTCCCCCAGAATGCCTCAGGGAGGAGATAGGGTTTACCCTGTGTATCTGGTACATCACCCAAGACAGACTATGGGAAATTCAGAGGAAGATCCCATTTCAAAGCCAAGCACCCTTCACAGACATTCTCCAGGCAGACTCAGACCACAGCTTGCAAAAAGATGTCAGATGGAAAACAGTCTCTTTCATTACTGTATCATAACGTACTTGAGGTTTTTCAGTTAAAAATCAGAAAACTGAATTTCACTCTATAGTGAAATTCAGTAACAGTGCATATTACCGATGTGCTTCCTGAAAGACATGATGCTTAATAAAGTGACTGTAACTCTGTGTGGACTTCAGTTTCAGGATCAGCTCAATTTGCAGCCCTACTGAGAATGCACCATTGTAGCCCAGATACACCAATGGACCTATTCACGGTTGACCTGGACTTCAGAAGTTGATGACTCTCTGTACAGGAATGCACTTCACTCAAGATGATAAAGTAGTGGGTATTTGGGAAGTCATTTAATATCCATATCTGGGATGAACAAAGGACCTTAAGTCCTATCAACTTCGAAGTAGTTATAGAGGTACTTAACTCCCCTCAGCCCTTCTGAATATATCAAGACAGGCTTTGGACTTCAAAATAAATGAGATGAGCAACTAAATGGCAATATGAACAAAATCCACTACCTCTTAGAAGCTAAAACCATTGCTAGAGACAAGTCTCTACCACCCACAGCAAGATATATTCAGTCTCATGGTGTCTAGTCCTGGGGTTCAAAGAAGAGGAAAAAGCTCAGGTCTGTGCTGGGAAGTAGCAAGGTGCACTAAGAGTTGGCACAAGTGGCAGTGGAGTGAAGCTGTTGGTGCTGGATCCCATATTCACAATACAAGTGTAGTGAGCTTGGAGGGGAAGGTTGCTTCAGATTAGTGCTATGTGGTTTCTTTTCACTCACTTGAATGGCCACTCACAGTTCAAGTGCACCTGCTGCACTCCTGGAGAACATTTTTTCAGTTTAATTTCATCTGACAACAATCCAGGTTACTTATTCCAACACTGATCTGTAATTTGAGTCCAATCACAATAAACATGACAACAGAGACATACGCCTAATCCAAACTAAAATGTTAACAGAGATTCACTCAGGGTGAACAAATGCAGCCTTCCTATTCCTTCTCTTTCTCTCATGACTGGCAGAAAATGACTGGGGAGAAGAATCTCAGCCCTTCTATAAAATCATCAACCTTTTCAGAAACCTCTGGCACTGAAAAAAGATCCCAAATGTATTTAGAGAGCAGAGGGCATCTGCCTTTAATTTTAAAGACACCAATTTAACTTTTTAAGGCCACGTATGCCCCAGCATACATCAGAGCCTTAGGCTACTTTGGAGAGAGCATTCTGCTGCAAGAATGCATATTCTTATCACCTGCAAAGGGAAAAAAATGTGTATTTTCCTGTACTTTTGTACAATCTAAAAAAATAGTTACTTTCTCCATGCTTTTTTCCACTTCCCAAAGAAATAATTTCAATTGCTTTCTGTGTGATGCTCTCAATACCAGAGCCCTTTACAAGCTCTTTGCACAAGACCACCAAAGTGCATGGACATTCAAGAGGAAGAAATGTGAAGGGGAACTAGACTAGCACAGGTGAAAGCAACTAGAGAAAATACACCAACTTCAGTGAAGAAAAAAGAAAACTGGCCTTTTCTGGGAACTGCAGGTACCAGAAGCACAAAACTCTTACTCCTGCAAGGATTAGGAACCCAGTGCAGCTCTCAAAGTACTGTAAGGATTGTGAGCTGGCACATGCATCACTGATGCAACTGCTAATGATATTCTGATTTGATGGATTTCACTACCCTGAAAGTGAAAACCAGCCTTAATTCCTTTTTCTTCTCTGACAGCTTTCATTTATAGCAGCTCAGGTGTTACTTTTCTTCCCACATGTTGAGCATAATAACTTGTGTTTCACTTAAACTCAACTACTGTTTGGCTAAAGTACATCTTCCAGAAAGGCATCAAGAAGTGAGGAATCCACCTTTCCTTCCTTGCAGTCGTTTGTTGTGATGGACAATCATCCTCACTTGTCATTGTTTCATTTAAATTTGCCTGGGCTTCACTTTCAGTGATGCCTCTATTAAGGTTACAGTGACTCTTCTGAGATCTGGGCTTTTCTCTCGAAACATTCAACATGCAACTGAGTTACTGATGCTTTCTGTACGACAACTGATCTTTTACATTGCTTTTTTCACTGGCACATGGCTGATCCTACCTCAAACATAAGGTAAGTGTTAGAAGTCCATCTGGCATGGTGGACTTTTCAAAAGAAGGAGCTAAGAGTGCTCAGAGAGCCCTTACAATGTGCTAAACACCTTCCTGGAAAGTGTGCATAACACACAAGGAAAATATAACAGCAAGAACTGCCAGATGGTCAAGGATGACTGTTAACAGGCCCTTTGGCTGGTATCATTACATATTTAAAATCTCTACTACAGGATGCCAGTGTCTCTCATGTGGGACATGAGGGACTGGGGCACCCTGCACTATGTCAGCTGTAGCATCCCATATAATCCCATCAATTTGATATTGAGACATCATGATGGTTAAACTGGTGGCTCTTCATCCTCTTGTGATTCCTTGTTTTGTCAGTAGAACCGCTGATGGGATTTGTATCCTCTTTCAGGTATGCTCCTATGAGAGTGCAGCAGGGTTTCAGTGTGCCCTTTCTCAAGGACTACTTAATCAGCCACCGCTCCTCAGCTTGCCCAGGTGGAACTCACACAAACAGGCTGAGGAGGCAGGCAGAGAGAAGAGGGCCACAACACCAAACATGGTGATGGAAGCATAGTAAATAAATAAGCAAATGCATTCATAGCAAGGCTGTTCCTTACCTCTAAAGACCTAATCTATTTGTGGAGAGGGGGCTTTGTGAATGGTAGAGCTGGTCAACAGTGCCAATGTGGCAGTTTCTGAGAGCTGATTTGCCAAAAGGGAACAGCACAGACAGCAGCTGTGCAAGTTTTGCATATTTCCACCCAGACGGTTGAGGCCCTGCTGGAAAAGCCAGTTGTGATGGCACTTTCTGTGGGGCAGACAGCTGCCTGCTCCTCTCACACTATAATATCCTTTAGATTTCAGCTAGAGATCCTGATTTCACTGGGCACTCTGCTTTTCCAGGAGGTTTTATTTATCTTAGCATTTTTATTCCATTAAACGATACTCAGCAATGGGCACTAAACCTAAGAAACAGGGCCTGAAACCTTAATCTTGGCTTGATCCCATCTAGCAGAAGATTTTTTTAAGGTGCAGAAACAAGCCTCAAACACCATGCAAGCTTCCTGGGCCATTTAAAAAATGACATTTCATTTTATATATATATAATAAATACAGTAAATATGGAGGCAGAAGATGCAAACCAGCCTGATTTCACTGAAGTTAATGGAGCTACTCAGGGTTGTACCAAGTGAAGATTCAATCCCTTAGGCCAACTCTAGTGCATCTAACTGAATCAGCATCCTGACTAGGTCCTTGTCTATTTCAAATTTCTTGCATTTGTTCCAGGACTTTCCACCAAGGCTCAAAGTTTATGCCACCTTCTACAAAGCTGCAAAGATTTTTAAAACAATAGCATAAATTTGATAAGAGCACTGTTTTTGGTAAGAGGAATGAAAATACTCTTTCATACTTACTGAATGTCCCACTGGCATAGATTCAGACTGTAAATATTGACCCATGGACAATGCTGGATTATGGTATAAGCCCCTGCGGGGAGACGCTGCTCTAACGGAGGCCATATATCTCCTCTCTCGCCTAGGAGACAAATCTCTTCGAACGGATGCATCTTTCCCTGGTGACATTGGTCTCCTTGGCGACAGGTGACGTCTTGGTGACACATCCCGTCTTGGTGATAACTCTCTCCTCAGCACAGCCTCCTTTCGTGGGGAAAGGTGCCTCATGGGTGACATATCTCTTCGGGGCGACAGATGCCTTCTGGGTGACAAATCCCCTTTTGGCATTAAATACCTCTTTGGTGAATTATCTCTGTAGGGTGAAGAATCATAGCCAGGTGACGATTGTCGACTGGAAGGTGAGAGGTCCCTTGGAGATGAACTGGGGTCTAAGGAAAGTGTGCAGTCCTCATCCATGCAGCTAGGTATGTCCAATCTGTCTTTATCGGGCTCAGAATCTGTACTCTTACTCTGGAAAAACCTCTGATATTCTGTCATTTGTGTGTCTTCACAGGAGTCGGTTGGTGTTATAAGCTGAGTAACCTGAATGCTAGGTAAGGTGACCAAGTAACTGATGAGGGAAGAGTGTCCCACTGGAAGGGAGCCCTCGGGGGAAGCCCCCTGCGACGCCCCAGCTGAGTTCACGGACAAGGAGGAGAACCGAGGGGGCTGTGGGCTGGTGCTTCTTGATCTGGTTTTTGGTGTTGAGTCTCCCTGAGCATCATCAAAATCATCTTCATCTTCATCATCATCATCATTGTCATCGCCGTCCTCACCATCTGATTCCTCCGCGTCAGAAAACTGGTGCTCGGCTGACAGGCCTGCCAGACTGCTGCTCTTCTCTGCCTCCTGCTGCATGTCCTCCATGTTTTCTGAAACAGCCACAGCAAGTCAAAACACTGAGCACACACCCCACCTCTTATGCCTTACTCCACATTCATCCCCCACCCATCCATTGCCATCGCTGGATGCTCTTCATCTGGGATGGCTGCATAAAGCCATTCCCCATAGTCTGAAACCATATTTTATTTCAAAATAATACCTTAAAACTCTATGATTGAAAGGAAGTATAAAAGAAAATTCACCCTACACTACCTCACAACTTCACTAAATGTTGCCACCTCTCACATTTCAAGTGGAAAGATTAGGAACTTTGTATGAGACAGATGACAGCAGGCCATACTTTTATTTCTATCTCCTCTTCATGTATCTTAATAAAAATGTAACTCAACTGAATAGGATTTATTTTTTATACTTCCTGTTTATTAAAAAGATACCTCTTAATTAAAAATTCCCCAAATACTCTTAATATATTTTCCCATGCCAGTCACTGTCCTAAAGTGCAGTGAGTCATTTGCATACTCCAGAGGCCATTCCAACTAAATTAAATCATTCTGACATACCTGCTTCTTCAGTTTCAGCATCATCTACAGAAGTCATTGATACTCCAAGCTCCAGGCATTTTTTCATGTGTGCTTTAGACTTCATATGTTTCGTCAGATTTCCTATGGATCAGAGATTAATCTAATTAATGGACAACAGCAAAGCTCACTCTTCAAGTCAGGTTTCGGTATATCTTAACACTATTTTCCTGTAGATGACGGGTTTTAGCTTTAAAAAACACCACAACAGACAGGTCTGACACATCCAACCCATTGCCCTCAGAGCTTGTTTTAATGAGCGGGTTTTTATATCATAAGAAAATAAAAAATTCAAATAAACTCAGGGCCTGAGAGGTATATAGGCATCTCTCCAATTTTCCATGTGATATTTAGGCACCCCAGCAAGCTGAAAAACTATCTTTTGGATGTTATCTATTCCTGGGCTCAGAGTTCACGATACATATCGACTGCCCAGACATTGAAGTAAGTCCACTGCACAGCAGCCATTCAGGGACCACGATCCTAGTTACACAGTGCTATTTTCAAGATAAGGGCTCTCTCATTTACTTCATGTGCATGTTACAAATGTTCAGAGTATTCAAAGCATTTTTAAGCAAAAGCATCCCACCAAAAAAAAAAAAAAAAAGACAGTTATGGGCAACTTTTCTATGAACATTTACCATCTAGCTGCAGTCTCTGAACTGAAAGGAGATGTACTCATAGCATTCACCTGGGACGTGGGAAATTCAGGTTCAGCTCCCAGATTTAAAGTACAGATCTGAACCAGACACAGCAAAGATTTGAAATCAGATCTCCCATTCCCCTGAGGGAGCAATCTAACACTACACTATTGACTTTCTGGAGTGCCTGTCTTGGTCTGTTTTTTCACAGATAAGAAAACTGGGTTGAGACTGGCCCCAAGAGACATTTCACGACAAAGAATCTTGAGCACAAGATTATTATCCACTTCACTCTCATTTGGAACACCCAACAGGAAATGCATGGCACAAGAAAACCCAATCCACTACCAAGACATGATGCTTCTTAGCTCAAGGGAAGGGCTCTGTGAATGCCTTTATGCTGCTTCTGGGACCCCAAACAGCATCTCCAGACAATGTGTGTGGCAAATGCAACCTGGGGGCAGGAACACTGCACCACTCAGCTGGATAGTGAAGGTGTGCTTAGCAGCTCACAAGGCAGGCTCCTCTTTGACTTCAGTCCCAGCTAGTTCAAATAATTCCCTTGTCAGTAAGAGTTTCTTATTGTGCCTGTGCACTGCAGGAAAAGGCCAACTTGGCCACTGATGCTTCTGGAAGGCTAAACACTCAGATCGTACACTGAAAACCTAAGTACCTCTGAAAGTCTGTCCCCTCCCGCTCTCAGCAGAATACCAACAAGTTATGAGGCTGACAACTGCTCACAAGCAGTAATACACCAGTTAAAACTTCTTGTACTTTGAAGGCTAACTTAGTCTCTTCCTACTCATGCCCTTCTTGTGAAATAGCATACCACCTCCTCTGTGCTGCTTCTTCTCTGCCAGAAATGCCAGCCTCAACAAGCAATTTCACATTTTTTTCCGCACCATCTCTTCTTCCTGGAATGTCCTCTCTGAATACAGCTGTAAAACCACAATACTCCTTCAAGTCTCTCCTCAAGACCCATAGCTCCAGCAATTTTAAATGTAAGCAATGATATGAGAACAGCTCAGCAAATGGTCTACTGGGACTACAAACAAGCAGCTCCTTGTCTTTGTCTCTACATGCTCATGAAAGTTCTCGTCTTAAATTAGGTTGATGGGTCTACTACCATCCATCAGCTATTCCCATCTTTGGCACAGGAAGGAGTGCTGGAGTCATGGAAACTATTACAATTCTCAGTCCTCAAAACAGCCATGAAACTGCACTGGGATCTTGGGAGAAATTTCTTTTGTATTCCTTTCTCCCCTTTCAAGTAAGTTCACTGCACTGGGACCAGAATCCATTTCCCTCGTCTGCCAAAGGGAAGCTAAGAAACTGAGAATGTAAGGCTCATTTGGGCTGTGCTACAAAGAAATGCTACCAAAGAAAAGGACTTTTTCTTTTAAGGAGATGGTTGCACCGCAAATCCGAATTCCGAAGAATATCATTATCAGTGGCCTCTGGGTGACAAATGGAAGCTTTTTTTCTATGCTGATAAATACATGTGAACAGAAGCTATCAGATCTCTATTCATAATTAATGTCACAGTGGATGGAGTGGCCCATCTGGGAGACATACATTAATTATAAACTTGAAACTGACCCACTGCAAAGCCCATGAAGGCATGTTTCCCTCAGCAGCTGATGCTCCGCTTCTACATTATGTCATAACAAGTGTACTCTCCAGGTAGCATTTAAATGTTGCTGCAATTAAAATTTGCACTATGCAACAATGTCAGCAGAGGATTATTTTTCAGGGGGGTTCTTATGCTCCTACACTTCCTCTGCAGACAGAAGGACCAGCCAAGAGTGTATAGCACTTAAAGAAGCTATCCAAGGAGTCTCAGAGTCTCACAAAATGCCTGGATCAATTAAACAGAAGAAAACAAACTCTCTCATACAGTCCTGTATACATAAACACAGTAATTTCATTCTGAAGAAAATTCTGTCCTTGATTGCAATAGGTGCTTGGACCCCAGATGGCAAAATTCCCAGAAGTGGCAAGAGTTCAGCAGAAAGGGTCAAATACCTTTAGTTTTGAAGGCAAAGTTGCACAACTTGCATACATAAGGCCGGACATCAGTGTGAGTACGGATATGTTTTTTGAGCATGCTTGGCTTTTTGCAGCGAATGCCACATTCTTCACAAATGTACTTTCCTCGGCCACGACCTCTGACATAGACATAATCCTCATTTGACTTATACCTGTTGGAAGAGAGCAAGTATTTAAATGATACAGACTTTAGGTCTCATACGTGTACAAACATCATCTCTATGCATCTGATCCTGTATATATCTTATCAAAGCAAACCCAGAGAAATTCAAAAGAGCTACTGAATTTTCAGTCTGGAACTCACAAACTTTCAGTGAATGCACTGGTCCCAGTGTGTTTAAACAATATCAGACAAACAGGTTGCAGTATGAGAACAGTATAAACACCTTGTCAGGAAAACGATGACACTGCACAACTCCACATATAAGCCTGCAGGTTTGATTTATTTCAGCTAACTGTAGTCTCATACAACACAGACATTTTCTCCCACTGAAAACAGCACTGGTTTGCAGCACAATTCATTTAACTATTTTAGTGTATTTATCCCTTGGGATCAGATAAATCACATCCTGGAAATGCCTGTTTCTTCCCATTAAATATAAAGGGAATGTAGACAACAAGCAAGGATGTACATATTTACACTACAGATGCCCGACGTTCCCAAGGATAAATCTCTCCCTAAAGGAACACCGAGTTGAGTTCACTCAGGTATGTGGTGCTTTAGAAATAAAACGAGAAACTTCCAACATGGATACTTAGCAGAAAGCTATTAAAGGAATTTTTCTTAGCTCAGGCATAAGCTTTTCATGCTATTTTTGCCGATTACATAGTGTGCAGTTAGAAAATAATTAAGACATTCAAATCTATGTAAAGCTGTACATTGCCTTTATTATCATGCTAAATAGTTAATACTGAAATCTAAAAGAGTACAGGGAATATGCTCAGGCTGTACTGAGGTTTGAAGAGTGCTGGGCATTCTTTCAGGGTAGAATTCCATCCGTATTCATCCAAAGAGAAACACAGAAAGTACAAGAACCGAGAAAACATTTTTTCTGTCCTCTGTCCTCCATTACCCTCTTCTTAAGCAGCACAAAGTACTTTCAGTCATCCTGTGGATGACAAAATATCACTGGTACTGATAGTCAGTACTTTAAATAAGAAAGGGACTGTGTGAAAGATTCTGTTAACGAGATGACAACTCTACAAGAAACAAGTGGCAATTTTTGGGTGACAAAGCTGAAACATTTTTCAAGTGTGCTTTTCTTAGATGAACACTCCTTCCATATGTTCAGCTATATCACTGGCAATATAAGTAATTAAGATAATATCTTAGAACAACATGAAACAGTGTCCTGTTCTAAAGTCCATCTTGTTATCTATTAAAAACATCAGCTCCTCCTTCAAATACGGATGCCTAAATTCGGGGGGTTTTATCTCATTTCCAATAAAGTTGGCCCTCTCCCTTTTCCTTCATTGTTACTGGCACCATGGGCAGAACATGCATAGTCTAATGCAATTTAATATTTAGTCATCACTCTAGCAAGTTTTTCTGTGTAACATTTCTGGCATTCTGCTTTTCTGTCTGCTCCATTTCCCAGGTTCTCCTTCATACACACATGCCCATGACTGCTAGTCATCTCTCTATCCACTGCTTCATCAACTACCTCTAGGCTTTTTTCCACAAACAGAAAAAACATCCATTATTATTTGAAATACTGCCATTTTATCTTCTTTTCATCTCTTCTTACAGTCTGATTTTGCTGGGATGGAGTCTACCATATCATCCCTGATTGATACTGATAAGATAAATGCTGTGTTATAAGGTGCTTTTTTTGTTGCTCCATCTTTGTTGTTCTTCTGCTTAACCTTTTTTCACTGGCTTCTGTCACCTGACAGATCCCATTGGGCACAATGATACAAGATCTGCCTCTTCATCATTCATATAGATGGTTTTTGGCCATAACTAACCTTGACTCTTTGAGTATGCTTCACCATAACAATGACTGTAAGAGAAATGACACATACAAACTTGACATTTAAAGAAGGCCTGGTCCAAAAAGGTAAAGACCAGAACACCGAGTCTATGATGATTATCTTTTAGCCCTCAGGAATACTAGATCATACTATTTAACTTGTCTCTCTCTCAAAGCTTTGAGCACTTTCCCACTTCCTATTACATAATGTTCATGTAAGGATTTTGGTATCTGCCGCTCTGAGTTTGACTTGAATGGGACTCTTGCATTAAAAAGCATTAACAAGTCTCAGAGTCCTGAAATTTCTATCCAACATGTTCTTTTATTGGTGTTTTTCAATTAGAGTCTATTACTGATAGATATAAAAGAGCAAACATAAGCAAACTGTGAACTCCTGCTGTCAGCTGATAGTGTCATTAAGCCAGATGTCAGACAAGCAGGCATGCTTGTCCTATCCCTCCTTTCTTTTCATGCCATTAGTAATTAACTGTACTGCAGCAAGGACTGAACTTCAAATTACTGCTTGAGGAACACTGCTTCATATCCCATCAGGGTTTTGCAGTCACAGATGATGGAAAGCAGATTTTGTGATTCAGATAATTTCACTTGAATCAAACCACCTGTCAGAGGCAATAATATGGTGGCTAGTTTCTTCCTTCAAAACTCCCTCTGCTTGCGATGAGTACAAAATGATGGGCTTTAGTGCAGTGAGGTGGTGATGTGTTGTGACATCTCATGGTACTAGGTTGATGGTTGGACTTGATGATTTTAGAGGTCTTTTCCAACTGTATCAACTCTATAATTCTTTGATCTACTTTTTGCCTCAAAATTCCTTCAGCTTGTCACTCATCCCCAGCCCCATCTATTTGCTTTTTGCCCAGCGCTCCACCCCCTGGCACAGGGCAGCTGCAGTGCTGCACTTCCCTGCCAGGTGGACAGGCTTTCCCACAAACCAAAACCTGACAATGATAGATCTTTCTCAGCTATGGATTCTGAATTACCTTCTTTGCACCTATGAAGCGAAAGCAGTCACAAAGTATAAGGAAACCACTCCCTATGACAACTGAAACCAAAAATGAAAATACGCTGCTGAAACAAGGTATCACCATGCACGTTTGTCTGTACAGGACAGAAAATGTGAAACGAAGATGACAGACATTTGCTACATAGTTCATTGGACTATTTGCTGAGAGGAGATGAAGATGAACGTGATGAGAGAAGAACAGAATAGCTCTACAAACAGAAAAGAGCAAGCAAGAATGGAAACTCACACATGCCAAAAACCAGCTTTCAGATGTCATAAACAATAACCCGAAGAGAAGGACAAATTCAATAACCAGGACAGAAAACAATGCAAGATATGGTAATAATATCTAAGGTATATTACATCTGTTTAAAAAAACAGCCAAACTAAAGAAAAAAAATGAATCTATTCTTCCACAAATAATTCCCATAAAATGTACCATAAAATTATGATGCATAAGATGAGTGGACCTATTGACACTGCATCACCTCATTTGCTGTAGTTTTGCAGGTTATATGCTTCTATTGAGGAAGTCTCAGTCCATTGCAAAGATTATTTTTCCTCCTCACTCCAAAAATTAATGTGCATATCCAAGTTTCTCATGTTTTGTTTTACTCAAAGTATATCTAAACACAGCCAAGTATTACTAGGAAACATTTTTAGGTGAAATGCAAGTACATGATTTTACTCAGTTTCATAAACCTTATTGGTGCACAGGAAAACTTAAGGTGGTGCAAGTAACATGGAAAATTTCTTAAAAAAGGTATTAGATAGTAGAGGCTTTTTATAGAGTGATCTGCTGCAGCTCACACTGATCTGAATCCTCCTTTAAGTTGCTTTTCTTAACACACTTTTACTTTCCTGACCTCTCATCATGCAGCTTACATCAGTGCAGACTGTCTTCAGCTGGGTCATCCAAATTCAGAAATGGTACATAGTGGGAAGCAGCAAATTTTATACTTCAAAGTGGGTGTGAATTGAAGCAACAGCTCTTCAAATTTCTCATAAACTTAGGCTGACCGCTGAATTTGGGTCACTCTTGTAAAGCCAGTCAGCTAGCCAGCTTGGGTACTAGGACAAGGTACAACTACAGAGGTCAGGATCAGTGTTTGGGCCAGCATACTATAAAAATCCCCAAAATAGCTTTTTCAATCTTTCAGGCAAGATGTAGGCTATACTCTTCAGTGTTGCAGATTACAGAGAAATGCCAATGTTAATTTCATGGAGACTATTCAATCTCGGCCAAAAAACGAAATGTCAGCAAAGGACAAGTGAGATTTTAAAGGGTACAAACAAACAAGAGAAGGAAACGGATGCATAAATTTCTCACATTTCCCTCCTGAGCTGTTTAGTTACCCCAATAAAAGACTGCTGTGAGACCATCTGAGTTTGGTAAGACTGAAAAATACTTCCTGTTCGGTCACCTGACTATTCTCTACTAAAAACTGGCAAATTAATTGCATTGTATCAGAATTCTATAAAAGACACTAAACAGTATCTTCCATTTTAGAGTATAGTGCAGAGACAAGTGTCCATTTCATATTCTTTTCATAACAAGTTTCATAAGCCTCAAACCAATGTTAATGGGCTTTCAAGTCTCCTTTTCTCCTCTTCATTTCTATTACCACTTGAGTGATAGATTGGCACAGTAAAATTAAACATTATTTAATCAACCATACATGACAGATCTACGGATTAGGCTTAGATACCATGGATTTCATTGGCATCATACATTTGACCTCCAAAATCCAACCTCAGCAAATAACAAAATATTACAAGAATAAGACTAAGCATGCATAGTCAATCCATTCAAGCAACTGGAAGTAGACAGTGTCTAAAAATGGAAAGGCTTGCTCATGAAAACCATTAAACACAAAGTATAGAAAATGTCAAAATGTTAGTGGTTTATCCATTTCTTTATGACCTAAGGAAATAAAGTAACAATTTCAAGCGAGTGCTCTCACATAGATGGAAAACTGAATTGTCCAAGTAGCCAAAGCTGAGCCTAAAGTAAGTATACAGGTACCCTGCAGTTTGACTTAAGACTGACAAATACACAAAAAAAAGGAGAGGCTTGGGAGCTACAAGACATGGCAGGAACACAGGAGACTGTTCACATCCTAATTCATTCATATTCATTTTCAATTGTCTTTAAAATGACAGGCTGAGCTTGAAATTTCCAGTTATATTTTCTTACCCTCCTTCAAAGATTTTAATTCGTATCGGCTCAGTTTGTTTGGATGTAATGTCTTTATCTCCATGAATGTCTCCTTTTACTCTTTCTTTTATAATATTCCCCACTACTTTCTTTTCAAGCTTGCTGCCAAACAAGAAGAATGGCTCGTGTTTCATCTGCAGAACAAAGTCAAGGAAGGGTGTTACTGCTGGAGCACACAATAAATGCACACTTCATTTCAAATACTTTTAACATTCCAGGTCAAAGCCAAACTCTCATTTTGGTGGAACTCTATACGGCGAATTAATCTGTCCCATTTAATTTGATGGAGAATAAGTGAGAAGGCAACATGGACAAATTTTTACAAGAGCCTTGACAGAAAAGACAATACTATATCTTTCTTCAGAGAAAAAAAAAAATCATGGAAATTAGAGATGGAAAAGCCTTAGAAGGTAATTTATTGCCATTACAAAATTTTCCCTGGCACCATCATCTAATGCTTAATCTATGAGGAGGAGTCAATATGTAAAAGACATTAAATGGGTCTGAAAATCCTTACTCAATTTTAGCTTAATCTTTACTTACAAATGCACATAGATGTTTGTGTCTGATACTGTTTGAATCAGGACATGGCAAAAACAAAGGGCAAAATAAAAGGAGATAATTTATCAGGCTCTGGCACACATGAAGGGAGGGCTTTAAAAGCCTCACTTTTTACAGCTTATTTTGAAAATGGAGACAGAGACAGAGACAGCAGAAGTAGCAGAGCTTGCAGAAGGATAAACTGAGGCCCAAAAGTTCTCATGGAAAGATGCCTGATTTCCCAATAGGGAACCTTTTTTTTTTTTTTTAAAGAAACCCAAATAATTAACTTTCTTTTTTTTATTTTTTACTAGAAATTTCTCATATAAGTATATATGAATTCAATTTTATTAAAATTTCTTATTTACCTGAGCAAACTGCTTCCATGCACTTGATGATGTCAGTTTACCAGCTCCAGGCCTATGCATAGCAGCCAGAGTGTAGATTTCCGTGGTGTTTTTTTGCTTGGACCTTAAAAGTGCTAAAGTGGTCTTTGTACTTAACCCAGATGGGTTTGGGTTACATGAACTAATACACCATGTAGCATAAACAGAAGCTTTGAGGGTTGGTTGCTGAGTATAACTTGGTTTTGTATAGTTTAAGAAACACCAGCTCACAGTAGTAGTAGTTCGCAGACTTGGGAACTGAAGGATCTGATGAAAATCTGCTACGTCGGTCAGGAGAATGGTTGAGGCTGTGACTTTCCCAACAGTGTTAGATGACATCTGGACTAACATCCCAAGAGGCAATTTTTGATGTTTCAGCTGGTCTTCCATCTGAATTTCTCCTGGTGGCAATGAAGACCTCTGTGGACTCATGCTCATATCTGAGGCTGTTTCATCCACGTCCAGTTCTTCTGGTGAGTCTCTCCCTTCAGATGGGCCACTGAACTTCTGTCCTGGTGATGTGGAATCAAAACTGGAAAGCTTCTCTCTGCTCGGTGGGAAAGCATCAGCTGCTGGCATACTGACAGGTGGGAAATCTTGAGATGATGAGGATGACAGCGAAGAAGAGGATGACAGGGATGGCAGCCTTTCTTTTGGCTCGGTAGCACAGCTCTGCCTCACTAATTGAGGTTTCTGCATTCTTGGAAAATCTTTCTTTATATCAGAGTTAGTTAACTCAACTGCACTTAGTTCCTCAACTATCTGTCCATACATTTTTTCTTCTTTGACTCGTTTCTGCTGTTTGGTCTCCATGAAGAGCTCCAAGCTGCTGGCAGGTGAAAGCATTCTTTTGCTTCCTCCCAAGGTAGAAGCCATGTCAGAACTGGAAGGCAAACACAGGGGAATTGGTGGCTCTAGTCCAAGTGGTAGCGTCTGTGGTACTTTCCACAAAGGGTATTTTTCTAGTCCTCCATGCTGACCCAACATCTGAGCTATGTTAAAACCAATTCCTTGCATGGTTGCATTAGTTACCAATGTTCTTTGAGAAACTGTGTCATCAACTTTACAAATTACAATTGCAGGACTGTTGCTCTGTCCAAGGATCTGGGAAATGCTTGTGTACATGACACTACCGTAAGATGGCACATGGGTTTGAATCCTGACAGGAACAACTGTTCCTGGCAAAGATTGTACAGATCCATCATTCGGGGTATCAAAATCTGCTGGAAGATGTTGCTCAGAGGAGGTATCTGTTGGTTTAATGCTATGGTCTGACTGGTACTTAGCAAGAGTACTTTTAGAATACTGCCCAGATGCTCCTGAGTAATGCTGGTATGCTTGCTCTTTAGCGTGCACATAATCAGCTGCTTTCTTTCCAATAAGCTCTGGCGCATGGTCCAGGTGATAACTTGGAGGAACATCTGTCTGGAAAGGCTGTTTGATGTAAGATTTCTGCAGCTGTTGTATGAATTGATGCTGGAAGTGCAGAGGTTCTGTGCATGACTGCCACAAGACAGGCTGCTGAGATGGTGGTAAGTGAACCATGCAGACGGCTGGATAGGGGAACTGAAACAAGGTGCTATGAATAGGGGAAAATGGGACTTTTTCCTGATGTGCAAATAGCTGCTGCTGCTCTGATGGGTGTTTGTTAGGAATATAAGGTGCTTGTTGGATTAAAGGAGTCCTTAACATTTCCGGGCTGTCTGCAACAAGAGCCTGTTGCTGGGCAAGGTGGGATGAGCTATTACTAAGTGGAGCCTGTTTTCCAGACTCATCCACCTGAATGGGCTGAAGTACAGAGGAAGGGGCGTGATGCCAGGCAAGCTGGGAGGAGCGAAGACCAGCCTGTGAGTGTTCCATCTGCTCCTGCTTTATACTTTGTTCTGTGCTCTGGTCAGTCTGGGAAATCTCTGGAAAACCACTGAAGGAAGCCTGGCGAACCAAGAAGCATTTCTTCCTTTCTCGGGATGGAGACAGTGCCATAGTAGGTGTCCCAGCTGAAGAGGCATGAGACAGGTTCCCATAATCAAAGGATTTACTTCGGATCTCTGGGATTTCAGCAGCATGAGGGCAGGGCATCTGTTCAGATGAGCAGCGTCTCATTTCCCTCTGATGGTGATGTCCAGGGACAGAAAGTGAGTAAGCACCACCAGGAACTGTTAAAAACTCAGATTGTTTTCCAAATTCATCTTGTTTGGGAGGTGTGATGAACTTCATATTCTCTTCTCTTTCAAAAGACATTGAAAAACTTGAACTGTGGGACAAATTACTTTCTTGGCTAGGGCTACGAGAGAGGCTTGTACCTGTGGACTCAAAGCTGGATTCTCCAGAGGAGTGCTCCATGTCAGCCAGTCGTAAACGCTTCTTTTTGGGTGGCAGCTTTTCAGCTGGAAGTTGAGAAAGGGTTTCACTTCTCTGGGGCCACTGAAATTCTTCAGTGGGTCTCTCCTGGTCTTTACTCTGCACTTCTTTATCTTTTTCAGGCTTATCAGGCTCCTCCGTTACACGAATTTCAGGTACCTGTATGTTGTGCTGGCGAACCAACCTGGGCTGCATATGACACGGCTGAGGCTGCTGGGATGGAGATGGCTTACTGGTGTCAGCATTTTCTGTTTGTGGAGCTCGGTCTGGGCTCATTGGGGACTCACAAATCTCGCTGTCGCATGTTTCAGATGGTGAGTAGACCTTTTCCTGCTGGCATGCAATATGCTCTGTAGATTCAGACCTTTCAAATGAGTTTGGCCTACTCAAAGAATTTGTGTGCTGAATAACAGAGATGACATTTCCAGGGGGCTTTCTAACCAGTGAATCTGCAGTCTTTTCTTGCTCTGCAGTTAAGGATGAGTCTTCCAGAGAAGCTGCCGGGCTTCCAGACTGCAAGTAAGGCCGGCACATTTCAAAACGCTCCGTATGGCAATGGGGAGCATTATCCAGGCCTTGAAGGGCATATCCACTTCTTGGCAATTCCTGAATTTGGGATTTGGGATCAAAGTCCAAAGGCTGAATTCCACCAGTGGTGCCAGTCGTACTGCTGCAAAGCATGGGACTATCTTCCTCATCCCCAACACTCTCCTCTTTCCTACGCTTTCTGTTTTCAAAAGTTGTTCCAAACATGGATGGCACTGACTGAGATTGTCCAAGTGGATCAACAAAAAACTCTCCTCCTTTGTTCATCCCTCCTAAGGATGGTGAGTCCCTGTAGTTCTGCTTCTGAGCTTCAAATTCTTCCCACTTTCTGTAGTGCTTTCCACTGGCATCATAGTCATAAAAAGTTTTGTCTCCTTTCTTCTCTTTTAAGGATGGCCCTTTGTCACCTGCGGTCTGTCTACTGGAAGCAATAATGATATTTTTCCCTGGTCTTCCATGATAGTCTGAATCTGAGTGTCCCTCCTGCACAGATGGCAGTTCAAAGGCAGCCTGCCTTCTCAACATTCTTTGGTGGGATATTCCCACTGTCCCGGGGTAAAATACATCATCAGAGCCAGTCATCTTCTCATCAAATGAATGGCTTCCTCTCAGAGATGGGGGAATACTTAGAGTGTTTGCAGAAGAGGTTGGCATGGAGTTACTTCGAATAAGAGGAGAGGAATCTACTGGGGGTTCTAGAAGGACAGGAACATCATCCTGCTGACTGACTTGGTACAAGCTGGTTTCACTTTTGATGGATGATGTGGTGATCTGGGATTGTCTACATTCTGTATTGCTGCCTGGATAAACTTCTGTGGATTTAATAGTGCTCAAATTACTGGAGTCAACAAGTTCATCTTTATTTGGAGTCAGATGAGAAATATGTTCCTCAAGCATTTTGATATCTAATCTGTTATTTAGAAGAGGTGATGTCTCTGTTTTGCCCTTTCTACCCATTAAACTGTGTTCCTGATTTGCTGTGGCTACAGTTAGCGCTGTCCTTTGATTAATCCTATAAAACTTCCCAAAAATTATTTCTTCATAAGACTTTGCATTAGTATTTGGTGGGCTAATTTGCTGCTCAGCACTTTCTGAGCGGGAAAAATAACCAGAGTCAGTGCTTCCTTTACTGTGTGGGCTCAGGAGGTTTAATGACTGCTCAGAATCTTGTCCTTTTTTCTCTGACAGTCTTAGTGCAAGTCGCTGTTTAACTGTATGAGAGTCATCAGACTTGGTACTTAAGGATGGGGTTTGCAACATATCAGAGCCAATATATGGTGAACTCTCACTGGGCAACTGAATCCCACTTTTAGGGATAATCAAAATGGGCACTTTCATCGGCCCCACCAAGGACTCTTCCATGGAGGACTGAAAACCACTCCTGCTAGCAATGTCCAAGGGGAGGTGCGAGACAGGGCTCAGTTTGTCAGACCCTTCCACTAGGAGTGAGGTCTCCTCATCAGTGTCAGTGCTCTGCTCACCATCTGAATGTATTTCAGCTTCCACATCGATGTAACTGGCATCAAGGTCCAATTTAGAGACTGCTGACTCTGTGAAAGGTACCAATCCTGCCTTAATTGCATGGGCATGTGACTTTCTGTGTTTGTAAAGGTTGCTTTTTGTCTTGAAGGAGAAACCACAAGGAACACAAGGGTATGGTCGCTCACCAGTATGAGACCTAATATGCTTTTTAAGTACACTAGGTTTGGCACAGGCCCGATTACAGTAAGGACAAATGTACTTGCCAGGCTTTTTGGGTTTATGCTCCTTTTTGTGAGCATCTTCTGATTGTTCTAAAGATTTCTGTGAATATTGGCTGTATGCAGGGTTCAAACTTGAAATCTTCTTCCTGGAGAAACCTCCGCTATGGCTATGCATATGAAAAGCAAACAAGTCCTCTGAGGCAACTGATTGCAAGTGGCTAGGAAACTGCCATGGAGGGCCTTCTAAGCTCTGATGTGGCTTTATGTTGTGCAAGAAGCCTTGTGGCAATGAATGCTGTGGGAAAGAAAGTGAATGTTGACATGAGTAAGGACTTGGACGATGCTGTGGATATTGCTTCTCTGTGACTTGCTGTGCAGCTTCGTTTGATGACACCAGTTTCCCAGAACTAAAAAGTTGTGCTGATGCTGTGTTTCCTATTTGCTCATGATCTACTGGTGGTTGCCTCTGTACTTCTTGATTGCCAAAAGTGCTCATCTTAATAACAGCCGTATGTTCTTGCCTCCATCTGCTTGGTACTTTAGCAGTTTCTCCAGACCTTGAGGTAGCTTTTTGCCCTATAGCTGTGTCCCCAGAGTCCATCTTGTTACACAAGGTCTTAAGTGCTAATTCACTTGAAAGCTGTGCAGATACATGAAGTGTGTCCAAAGCTGTGCTTTTTAAAGTTTTGTTGCTCCCATTTTTCCAGGGCTGTTGCAAGTTCACAGACTTTTCTTTCTCTTTGGAACTTTCCACACAGTAGTCTATAGGCATTAGATTTGTGTCTGTACACTAATGTGAGTATTATACAGTTCTGTTCATGGTATGAACTTTCCTGAACAGTTTATTATACATTTGAAAAGACTTGTTATAACATTTGGACATTTTCCATTGTTAATAAATACTGAGATGCAGAATGACCCAGAGATAGTTGTGATCTCCTAGAGCAAAGTTCTCTTCATCTCTTCTATGGTGACACAGCTATCTGTATGGAAAAATTAAAAAAAAAATAAATAAGATTAAAAAAAGAAACTGCACACACCAATTAATACAGTCATACCAAACAACATTGGTCCAGTCAGCTGCGTTTTTATTGAGTCTTACATGGAAAGTACGGAGGGACTACATTTTACAAAACTCCCTTTTGTGAGCAGACACAGTAAGGACTGGCACCAGAGACTACACACAAGCATAATCACTACTCAGTAACAGCCCTAGGAATAGAAAACAGAGATCTACACTTCCCAAATTAAACAGCAGTTTTGGAAGGTGTTCTGAGGACAGTGTAAAGGCTTGATCTCAGAAAGTCCACCACATACTTTCAAAACTCTTTCAGCAAATCATTGCTGAAAATAGAGTCCTAATACTGTGGGTGGGAATTAGCTTATCCAGTACTACTCACCTACTGCTCAGACATGCACTTTAGTCACCCAGCCTTCCTCTAAAGTCAAAGGAGGGTGATCACAGGAGAAATCTTTCCATATTGTGATAGGTGCTTCTGCCATAGGGGCTGTCTACGTGCACAACCCTCCACTGTGGAGATGCTTGCTTCTCACAGTCAGGTAGGTAGAAATTCTTGGAGTATGTACCACATTTTAAGATGGCTAAAGTGAGGTACTTCTTACCTTACATCATCTAATTGGTTTTACGTGAAGGGGTTGCTTTAAACTACTTTTTAAACACTCAAGAAAGAGACATCAAAGAAGCATTCCAAACACCGCACTATTGGTACCTTTCCCCAACTCCATCTTCCAAGCACTATATTAAATTTCACTAAGAAAGTTTTGTTAGATGTAAAGGATGTATTTCAGTAATGAATTACCACGGTGATTATGTGACTCTAGCATTTTAGATTTCACTGTTGAAATAATTCCATCCAACTATACATGTATTTTTAACACTTAAATGAGATAGCTTTCCACAGTTCTACTATAAAAAAGAAAAGTTCAGAGGTATGCGCTTCATAGAAAAGTACACTATTTGAATTTGAAGTACAATCTAGGCTTTCTGCTTTCATATTATCTAAACACAAGACATTTTCTGGACAAAATAGTGAGATTTATAAAGGCAGTCATGATTTAACAATAGTAAGGAAAGGGTAAAAAATCAGTAGTAGAAATACTGGAAATTTTTTCTTTCCTAAAGTGGAGAAACTGAATTTGGCTTGAAAAAACACTAGCAAGGTACAGGAAAACACACAGGTAATAGGTACATATGATTTTTTTTCCTGGACAAAGCAATTACCTGCATCTTCTAGACATCTAATAGGCATGACTATCTTCAAATTTCCTGTAGAAAAAAAAAAGTCATATGAAATTCTTGATATTAGGTATAGATGATGAAAAACTTTTTTATTCTTTACATTAGAGGCCTGAAAATTTAATTTATCCATCCACTAGAACATTTCATGTTGTGTCTTAGAGGTCTAAGCAACTACATTTGAAGAATATGAGCATGAGTAGTTTTAAAGGACTTAGATTTCTAGTGTGTAGATGAATGACTGCAAGTCTAAACTAATGAAGTCTCACCTTTCTGAATCAGTAAAAAGAAAGCTGCCAATGTACTTCTTCATTCCTATGCCTTTGTTAAGCCTGGATTATCCCTGAATCCCCTTGGCAAATCCCCTTTTAATGTCTTTCTCCAGCTAATACTTTTAGACTCCAGGCCTCTCATTAAACGTTTCAGGGACCAGAACAAACTTCTGGTCAGGGTGTCACCACCCAGGGACAAGAAAATGTAGTGTCCAAATTAATTAACGCCAGTGTGATACTGCTAAAGAATACATGGCTGCCTTCTCAAAGAAGAAACCTACGACCAAAAGCATGGTTAAAGACTTCTGTGACTGCCATGATTCGCCATGTGTCTGACTGTCACCACACTGCGGGCTACTCTCCATATTGTTGAAAACACTGGCATGGAGAACAGGGAGCCTGAACATCATCTCATTGCCTTAAGAACATTTCTCCCAACACAGGAGGACTCTCCCTTCTACTTTTCAACAAATCTTTCCTTGAAAACAGATTTTGGTATTTGTTTCACTAAAAAGGACATTTGTTCAATTGCGATCACAAAAGCAACAATGATGACATTTCTTTATGTTTTTTATATAAGACAAAAGCCAGAGTATCTCTAAAGAAGAGATCTTTAGAAATAGCTGGAACATTAGCTTCAGAGTATGGGATATAGATTAGTGTAATGATCCTCAATTAAAAACTGTCAGGAAAAAGCTAGAGCACTTATGCTTTCTCCACTGAATTATAACAAGAAATGGCAAAAAAAGTAAAGTCTATAAAGCAAAAAAAAAGCATTAAAAATTTAAAAATAGTTTTTATTTCTTTGTAATTAATAACACTTTCCAAGAACAAATGGACATTAGCAAAATCTCATGACATGACACAAATTGAATCAGTAGCATGCCACCTGTTATGAATTATTTATTTAGTAATACAAGTAGCGTATCAGTAGTTAGGCCAGCAATAACTGATGGATGGCCGGGTTAATCAAATATGGATAACATATTTTTTAAATTTAACTACAGAGAAATCCCCTGCAGTACAAAATAACAGCAAGCTACCAAATACAAGCCGGACTATTTTAGTCATAATGTCACCCAGCTTTGATTTGCTAATGGTTTCTTAAATAACTCTCTTGTCCAATTCTCTAAAATTAAAAAGCAAAAAATTCAATCTAAGTGTATATGTGTGTGTGTGTATATATATATATATATATATACACATTTAATTTTCCTAATCCACTTCCTCAGATAAAAATCACCACTACTACTGTAAAAAGAAATCCTTGTGTGCGACTTACAATGTATCAGAGGTTGTTACTACAGAGCAGCTCTGCGGTTCCTTATGAGGAAACGGCAGCTAAGTGGCAAACCACTTTCAGCAACTGAGCTACACTGAATCGCAGGTCAGTAATTATGACAATATATGAGCACAAATGTAAAGGAAAACGTGAGACTTGAGAAGCAGAAACAGGGACAAGAGTGAATGTTCTTCACTGAAAGAGTATAAAGTTATTAGTCATCTTCAAACAAAAGTATTTTTCTCATTACTAGCAATTTTGCAAATGGTGAAGAAGAAATTTCTAGAAGATGGGACTATCCTTTCTTTTCCATACTCCTCTTACTGCAAGCACCTTTATAGAAGAAATCTGTCAGTCATGGAAATGTGACAGCAATGGTTTTGAGTAAAAGATTATTCCAATATACATCCAAAAAATTTCTGTTCTGGACTGAGACCTCTATTACAGAGTTCAAGCCATTTCTGCAGTCCTGCTATTTGCAGAACACTCTATATAATTTTTCAACCTACAGTAGGAAACAGGTTGAGACTAATTACAGGGATTATTGATGGCTTAAGATTGGTCAGAGTCATACCCCTGGGGAAAATAAATGCCTTTCCAGAACAAACATAATACTTTCTGGTTTGGTTTGAGCTGCCATCCATCCTGTGTCAAAGATGGCTCTAATATTACTTCACTCTTTTTTTTTTCCCCTCCCTAATGGGAGACCGGCCTAACAGAAGAAATGTTAGACACTACAAAACTAGTTTGCATTCTATCTGTTTTACCCAGTCAAGACCATTTCATCTGGCTGCATCCACAGCCTAGCTTAAACCAACAAGAGACTTCCATTTTTCTAAGTGATTAATGTTTCTCCTTTAGAAAACATTATAAATATACTTTTAAATACTGCTCTTCATCAAATCTATACTGTTCAATAGACAGAAACTCCCTATATTTCAAGTACTACATATTTAAAACTAAGGAAATAAGGATGATAAAAGTGCACACTGTCTTTAATACCTTTGGCATGGTTCAGCTTTGCTGGAGTGACTAGGAGCAGCCCACCTACACAGATCAGAAGCCGTATGGGAGTTGCATTGAGCACATCATTTGACAGGAGCTGCAAAGTCCTGCCTGGCTGGGAGCCAAACCAGGTTTCCTGGCAGGAATGTGGCCTCAGAGCCAGCTCCCCCAGTCACACTGCTACAAACCAGGAGATTTCACTTACGTGAAAACTTTGAACATAAGAAGATTATTGGGAAACCAGGAGCTGTATTTATGTCAGATGCACCTACTAAATCAAGACTTTTAAAACTTTCTAGAAAGGAGCATTATCCTGTTGTTCCTTTTTTTACTAGGGTGCCTTTGTGAGCTGTATACAGGGGATGTGTATCTGGTTGACTGCAGAGCTCCAAGGTTATTCCTTCTTTTCTTTTTTTTTTCCTTCTTTCTTTTTTCTTCCTTTTT